>JAUMTR010000016.1:15819768-15864768 GCA_032270685.1 Microctenopoma stevenorrisi
AGAGCGGCTGTATTCATGGCAAACAATTTCCCTCTGGGATTAATAAAGTGTTTTGAATCTTGAATCTTGAATCTAACTGCAGTTTTGTGGATGTTTGGGAGACGGGGAGACAAAATGTGCACAGCGACTGTGTTTTCACAGAAGCTGACAAAGCAGCAGCTTGTCTGCGTTTCACATGAACGAGCCTACAGTCGGAGCCTGTTAGACTGAAGAGTGCTGCTAAAACCTTTCATTATTCACACCTGGTGGCTTCTTACGCACTTCACTGTTCTCTAAACCGTTACGTATTCAAAGAAAGGTGAGACGCAGAGGTTTGGTTCATTGCTGTCCTGGATGCGTGGAGGTCGGGAAAGGTTAAGGAGGCGTGTGCTCTTTAAGGAGCAGATCAAACATAACCAGTGTCTGGTTGGGCTGTTGATAGTAAAACTTCTCAGTGTATCTTTCATTTACCTGAATATTGACATGTAAAACATGGATGGCACACCTGCCGATCCACAGACATCACAGGGAAAGAGCGGCCGGGTTCCCTGGTGCTGTGACTGAACCCACACATACACAAACTTTAGGCCCCCACACCGGGTGAAGCTGTCTGGTGGTTGAGTTGTGACGTTTTGCTGCTTCGTGGGTCTGAGGGCAGTTGGTTGGCGAGTGTTCTCCGGGCTGGTTTCACTTCACGCCCGCCACAAACAGGCTGTAACATGTTTGCGCGTTGTCATTTCTGTTTAGAACCCGTGGCCTCTCTTTCTTTCAGCATGAAGCAGCTCTGTGCTTTGATTTATCCTTTTAAAGAACTTGCTGTAAAACCCAATGATTTTATTTTCTGTTCCCTTTACTTTCGTCTCAGGTCTTCTTAGTTATTTGCTGTAGCTACAGTACAAACAGACGAATTAGCCCGCTGTCCCAGCACTTCTGGAGGGGAACGTACCCTTCAGCCCACGCACATGATGTTTTGTTGGCTTCACATGCAGCGCTGCATGTGGCATTTGCTTGGCCTCCTCCTACATTCCCAGCATCTGTTGCTATAGCTACCAGCCTAAAGAAGGCCTTTGTCACTCAGCTGTATGAGGGTAGCAGTCTCAGCATGTGGAGGACGTCACTGTTCTTATCTCTGCAGCCTGGCTGATTAATTCCCCTGTAAACTCCTGTAACCCTGAAGCTGGAGAGTCATGAATCAACCCGTGGACACATAGGGAGTCGCTCCGCCGTGAATACTCCACTTAGTTTAGACTTTACAGGAAGCGAAACCTCAGAGGACTGAGGACACATCACCTGTGAGATAAAACCAATCAAATGACTGCTGCTGTCGCGGTGGACTTTTCCTTTCTGCTCTGCAGTTCGTCCAGACTGGAACGGCTCAAACCTCATCTCGCTGCTTCTTTTTGGTTTTTCTATCGATCACGCTTTCGCTTCACTGCGGTCCCGTCCAATTACTTCTTTACTTTACTTTACTTTGCTTGGCAGACGCTTTTATCCAAAGCGACTTACAAGGAGCTAGCGCTGGGTGTCTGGCTCAGGGACACACCTGGTAGGAGATGGACTAGGAGTCAGACTGGGATTCGAACCTGCGACCTTCTGCTTCCCAATCTGACGCTTAACCCATTGAGCTACGCAGACACTTCTTCTTCTTCTTCCACTTTAATGACAGTTTTTTCCACATCCTGGTTTCCTTTGTCAGTGTGTCCCTGCTCATTTCATCTTTGACATCTTCCCCCTGACCGCACTCTACCTTTCAGAATAAGCTGACTCACATTTCCAGACTTCACTTTGACAGGACAGGAGGTCTTTCTTCATCTTCAGCGCTCCTACTGTCTGAGTTAGTGGCAGGGAGCTGAGAGAAAGATTCTCTCTGATAACAAAGCTGGAAGGAACCTGTTCTCCCGTTGCTCCTGAGCTTTGATTACTTTTCCTTTTATCTGTGATACTTTTACTCGCATTGCAATCAGACGAATTAAAGTTGCGTCTTTGGACATAAAACCTTTCCACAGCCCCAACAGGAGCTTTCTAACCTGCAGCTTCCCATCGCTTTGGATTTTCATCTGCTCTTAGAAACAAAGCAGACGTTGCTGAATCTACATTGGAACGTTGGTTAGAAACTGTCTCAGAGGACGGTGGAAGCAAAGGCAAAACCAGGGGAGATGGGTCTGAGTACGTTCTGCTATGTTGGGCCTTTTTCACACAATGCCATTGATAACGTGTGTTGAGCAGATGTGGCGCTCACATGAAATGGTTTTTCACATTAATGGATCCTGCCGTCGTCCTCCTCCTGGTGTTTCCTCGGCAGGCTGACATTTTATTTCCCAGTGGAACCTTTAATCAACTGTTTGACGGACTCTCTATGTTCCCGTCAGGATGAATTTCACAACATTTTTCATGTTCAGCGAGTTTGCCGTTGGACTCGTACGTTTCTGGACATATTTGGAGGAACAGCGTGTTTGTGTGCATCATCCTGACGGGAAGTGATTGTGACTCCAGTAGCCACTCCGATCATTATGCTAATCATCCATTAAGCGCGTTGCGCTCATCAAGGACCTTCAGGCAAGTTAGGAGCCGTTATGAGCTCGTTACAGAGGCTCATCAGGGTCGGGCACACAGCCGCAGCTGTGTAATCAGGAAATGAGATCCTGGTTAACAAGCTGATATGGCAGGGTTTTAGAGGGTTGACGCTGCAAACACGTTGACTCACAAAGCCACGGTGGAGACCCTGCGCTGCTTCTCCCGTCACAAAACAAAGCCGAGATGTCACGGTGATTCTCTGGAATATCCTCCACACGACAGAGATGCAAGTACTGGTGCTGTCAGTGGATGTTCACTGTGCACGCCCCGGGTTTCCGTTTGTTATGGTACCAGCCTAAATGACCTGCTGGTCATATTGATCCTGCACCTAACTGAGCCTTATCATCTGTACATGGGTTACGTGTCACCATCATGAAAGCAGCACAGTTTTCGCTACAGCTCTCGCTCTAAACGGTGTTTTCCTCCATCAAACTGCCTCTTAGGGAAAACAGCACAGCTTCAACACCATGGTTTAAGCAGCTGCTGCTTCCTTCTGTCGTCTTGCAGTTTGCATGTAAAGGTCAAACTCTGGCTTTAACTTGGAATCCAGCTGCATTAACATCCTAAGGATTTCAGGTGCTCCCGTGCACAACGTTCTGACCTTTGTCTTTACTGCAGGAAACACACACACACACGGAGCAGCCAGGGCTCCACTCTGTCACGTAAATGTGCTCAAACAACAACGATTAATGCATGAGTGCTTCAGGATAAGTCAAAGGACTCGGAGGAAAAGTATACTATTAACGAAGTTCAGTTACAGCAGATAATTTATCTACGGTGCCCAAACTCATTAGGACTCATGTTATGATCTATGTCACACCCCGAACATAATGAAAGCCATGTAAAGGTCGGCTGCACCGGAATAACTTGCTCAAGCTCACTCTGCTGCTCCCAGCATGCACCTGGAGGGTAGCTCCGCATACTGCTCTCTGGGTTTCTCCCAGCTGCTCATTTCTCTCCGTCTCACCCTGTTCTAACAACAGAACCTCACACAAGCTCATCTTTTATGTGCAGGCTGCCGCAGAAACAATCATCTGCTGTGTGTGTGTGTGTGTGTGTGCGTGTGCGTGTGCGCGTGTGTGTGTGTGTGCGTGCCACGTGCATTCAGAATCAGAAAAGACTTCCTGTTCAGTCTGACCCGCAGAAGCAGAAGTGAGACGTGTGTTGAATTTCATGTTTTCCATTTAGTCCTGGCATGATGCTCGGGATGCAGCGACACCGCGCCTCGTGTATCTCTGACTGTGGGACGCGACGCATCAGCAGGACTCAACTTCATTTACAATTGTTCAGCCCTAAACGAGACGGAGGACGTGCAGGACCGACAGGTGCAGAAAACGGACCTAAAAATACTTGTTAGCCTTGTTATTTAAGAAATCTTCCTTTGCGCCGTGCCCACCCGCTGAGGCCCGCGCCGACCTTATTGGATCTTACAGAATGCGATCTGTTTGGCAAACGTTGCAGGCAAATTGAATTCCGCCTCAGAAGCCCATTAGTCCATGTGCCACCCTGAGGGAGATCTGGCTGTCAGCTCCGCTTTACTTCGCACAGCACAACAACATTGTGGCATTTCTTTATTTTCTCTCTCCTGCTCGTGTTCGGCTTCTTTCCACCTCGAGTTTAAAGCCTCTCCTCTGCTCGTTTCTCACTTTATTTTAGTCAGACAGACGCCATCTCGGCCAAAATATCAGGCCACTAATTGCTGTTTAGGGAGCATTTCATGCATCATCAGAGGGAGTGAGTCCGTGGAGGGTGGGTGGAGGAGTAAAGGTGTGAGAAGCACGCAGAGACCTGAGAGGGTTCCCTGCTCAAAAGGCACATTAAAAACCTGTTTACATATCTGGGGTTTGTTGAGGGTCAGCCGGTGATTCGCTGCTTCCATACCTCCCGCAGCGCCGAGAGGTGAGATGATTCACAGTCAGTCAAGCTCTGATCCGGTCTCTTCATTGTGTAGCGACAGATGTTGGCTTCCCTCCTCCCTCTGTTCTGGCTTATTTGTTGTGAGGAATTCACACTGAGGCAGCCGCTCATCGACGGACGGAGTGGGCGTGACACTGTCCTGCACCTCTGCAGAATGGGAAACACCACTTTTTCTTTGCCTCTGTGCCGGTGTGATGTTAAGTAGCTGGTGTTTGCACCGTAGCTAATAAAAGGCTCCTCCCACTTCTCTGCATCCAGTGGTGAAAGCATGAAAACATATTACTCAGAAGTCATCTACCTGCAGAGCACCTGACACCACCTCCCTGCAGTGTCTCCACCTTCAGGCGCTCTGATGCAGGTCAACGTGGGATCTTTGCTCCCAGACGCAGCACCACTGTATCATCAACCAATCAGGGACTCGTTCATTCCATCTCTCTCTTACTCACACAAAGCGCTGAGAAGAATAAATTCCCAACAGATCTATAAACACGTCAGGCGGCGTAAATATTTTATGCTCATGGACATGAATGAGCTGCAGCAGAATTGATTTTCCTTTACATCGCCTGTTCCCCGTCGCTGCTTCACTTCTACAGTGTCATGTTTAATAAACGTCATCGCGGCTTCTTCATCCAAACACTTCAGAAAGAAAAGATGGTTCCTAAACATTTAGAAAGTGTCTTTTCCCACATTACTTCCTCACTTCTTCAGTCCTAACAGAAACGTCCTGAGTTACGTACAATGATCTAAAATGGCCAGTGTCTTCTCCAAACCTCGTCCCTGAGCCAGGATGGCTGGATTCATCCTGCATGTCACAGCGTTTCTATTCTGCCCCCGCTGCTCCCCTCTGTCATCGTCGCTCCTCCTCCTCCTCCTTTACACAGGATTGGACATTATCTAATACAATCAATGTCCGAGCAGCTCTAATTATGCTGCAGAGTACGTACAAGGCTCCAGAGGCTCCTTTTTTCTGCAGCCCCAGGTAAATCACTGATTCATCAAACCGTCTTCACCTGAATGTCCAGCACGCCGCGCCCGCGGGGACTCTCGTCCTTATTAGATGTTCCCAGCAACATTATCTCACACTAAGAAAATGTGCATTTGATTTTATGTGAGCTGTTTAGTGTAAACATCCTAATGAGATGCTGTTCAATACATTTTCACGATCACAGTGTGAGCAGAGACTCCTGCTGCGAACACAGGACGTCCATCTTAAGTGAGAGGAAGGAGGCAGGACGAAAAGAGAAGCTCATGTTCATAAAGAAGCGCTTCGACTGCAGAAGCAGACAAACACTTCAGCACAAGTGACAGATTCAAATGTGACCTGATCATCAAAAAGGGGATTTATCATGCAGCCACACGACCAATGAAAGCGGAGGAGTCGGGCCTGGATCCTTAACACCTCACCAAGCT
The DNA here is from genome assembly GCA_032270685.1 of Microctenopoma stevenorrisi. NCBI lineage: Eukaryota > Metazoa > Chordata > Actinopteri > Anabantiformes > Anabantidae > Microctenopoma > Microctenopoma stevenorrisi. Next base: position 15,825,649 of record JAUMTR010000016.1, read on the forward strand.
TCTACTTCTTAACATTACGCCATTGTGTGTGATTGAAATTTAAATGTGGTTTTGATGCAGATGGGAGTCACACAGAGAAACTTACAGTCAGGTGCAGACCTCAACAACATTCTAGGACAAGACAGAGAGGAAGCACACATCCACACCTGTGTGCTTCCTTTATGCCAAATAACACTGAAATGTGGTGAAACGTGTTTGGACTAGTGCTGCAGTGCCTCCTGATGTGCCTGGTGTCTCCACCACAGTAGGACAGATGGGCTTTTCCTCCTACCTGTCCGCGCTGAGAGCCGTGAGCGTGAACACGGACACGCCGACCGAGGTGAGCTGGATGACGGGGATGAGCTTGCACGCCGCCTCGCCGAACACCCACTCCTCGAGGAAGTATCGGGAGGCGTCCACCGGCACGCAGGTGACCAGCAGCAGCAGGTCTCCCACCGCCAGGCTGGAGATGAAGATGTTGGGCACGCTCCGCATGGCGCTGTTGGTGATGAAGATCTTCACCAGCGTGACGTTTCCCAGCAGACCCACGGTGATGATCAAGATGTACACCGAGGTCATGACGCAACGCACGACAAAGTGCACCATCCCCCCGCCGTCCGCGGGCTCCTCCGTGGAGTTGGGGCTCAGAGCCGCAGAGTCTGGGGATAAGTTGGAGAGGTACTCGTCGTCCATAGTGCTCAGGTGCGTGCGTCCGTCCTGCGCAGCTGGACCCAGCGGGGGGAGAACGGGAGAAGAGCCGCTGCGCACCGGGGAGCTCCGCGCGTAAAGGCGCACACTCAGCGGGGCTTTTCACTCCGAGTGCACCTGTAAAGAGAGAAAAACTTTTCCTAACGACTGAGTGGGTGAAGAGGGAGAGACGACTGATGCGCGAGCAGAGGAGGAGGCACTTTTTAGACCCCGGTGCCAGAGAGAGAGAGGCGGGGGGGTAAAGCAACAGGGAGAAAAAAATGGAGGAAAGACGAAAAAACACATCAGGAGACAAGAGAAATAGAAGAAGGAGTAAGCAGAGATTCCTTGTCACCTTTTCAGCTCGTGGGCTCTTCGGTCCAGTCAGAGGACACCAGAACTGGACCGCACTAATGGCTCCGGTTCTGAATGGGAGCTACAGCAGGTTCCGCGCCTCCTGGGAAGGATGAGAGCAGCAGTGGAGGCTGATAAAGCAGCATACTAACACACAGGGCGGTCACACATGAGGTGAGGTGGAGGAGAGAGAGAGAGGGAGAGAGAGAGAGAGAGAAACGACTTGAGTTCATCACTAATGAATGACTGAACCTGCTTCTGTCCAGACATGTGCAGCTGTAACACCTCTGTGATGAACTGATTATCATACCGTCAACATTGTCTCCTGCAGGTCACTGCAGCAGCTGCACGCGGACAAAAAGTCACATTTCCCCAAGAAGCTCTGCAAAAAAGCTCTGAAGCAATTTCACGATTTGTGCGCAGAACCCTGTCGGTGATTGGGGTCAAAAAGCTGCAGAATGAGATTTAACACGTCGGGAGGAAGCAGCGTGGCGCTGAACGCGCAGACGTGCTTATCTCCTGCCAACACCTGCATGTTTCACTCTGCAGCTCCACAGCGTCGGTGAACGTCCACATCACCGCCTCTGATCTGGTTCCGTGAACTTCACGAGGGACGGAGAGCGGAGTAAAACAAAGCCTCAGCAGCTGTGCGTGGATTAAAGGAAAAGAGCAGAGTCGCAGTGTGGACACTCAGCGGGAGCCGGCGGCTTCGGTTCTGCTCCTCCTTCCTCACAGAACTAAGTTCTGTCCCCGTGCTGTGAGGATTTCACTTCCAAGTCACCATCTGGACTCAGTGATGCTGCTGCTTCGATGGGAGCACGCGCCGCAGATGGCGCGACATGAGCTTTAATAGATCAGCGTGCGCACGCGCGGTCACCTGCCTCGGCCGGTTGGCACGAGCACCACGCGCCACCTCTGTATGAATGAGGATGATATGAATTTATTTGTACCCGTCCTGGTCTCTCTCACTCCTGCGCTCTGCACAGCTGACAGCTCAGCTCGAACCAGAGCTGCCAGTCACGTTACGCCCGTGACGTCATCGCGTCTTTCTGTCGCGACGCGGGAGTCTGAGCCAACGCGCTTTTACGCACGGACACGGTCCTTTGGCCCCGGGGCGCACAGCCGTCCCCAGCCCGGAGTTTGGTGTCAAAGTTATATCAAGTTCGACACAGTCAGCACGGGTCCCGCCGGAAGCGCCAGCACTTGCCCTTCAAAATAAGTGCGCAAACTCGAGTATGACGCTTCCACACCGCGTGTGAGAATCCGCGTTCCTCTCCTGCTGCCACACGAGCGTCCGAGTCTGGTTCAGGAATGGAGCATGGCTCCTGCTGCCGGCGGCCTGAGCGCGCAAGGAGATTTCAGCAGCACTGAAGTGACTCGAACCTTCGTCTTCCAGTAAGGACAGTGTGACGCGTCACGTGTTGATTTGATGGATTGATTGAACGATTGCATCCATGTTCAGATGCGTGTCAGTGTTTGACTTCAGGATGATTGATGGCATTGACTCTTCTGTGGTCAGCGTGGTGATGCTGGAGCCTCGATGTTTCCCTGCATCAGCAGTAAACAGCTGCTCCACCTGTCTGCCGCAGGCATTCACTCGAAGGGAATTCTCTGCTGTTCATTTCTCACCCAGTCTTCTCAAGAATCTTTCTTTATTTTGAAAGCTGTGACCGGAAGTGCATCAAGTTTAGCCGCCCTGCTTGACTTACTCTCTTTTCCCGCAAGGTCCCGCACCTGGCACAGGTTTAGGATCCCTGGGTGGAACAAAAGAGGGGGGAATGAACAGCACGCCGCCAGGATTACGGTTGGTGTGTGGACTTTTCTTTCACTTTGCTGGAGTGTGACTGTTGGTTTGTGTGCTGGAGGCTCCTGTACTGGGAGCAGCAGCAGCTCTGTTGGTGCTTCCAGAAGGATTTGCTGTGCATGTAAAAAAAACAGAAAGGGAGAGTGAGAAGGCGTCAGGGTGACCGTAACTCATTCATTACGGTCTACATGTGAAGACCATATTTATTGGAATAACTCAGCTGTAACTGAGCTGTTTAATAAATCAAGCTGAAAATAACTTTTAAAGATGGAAGAAGAAGTTGAGGCGAGCTCCTGTCGTCCTTCACCGAGCTGGGCGCATTGTATTTTTATCGCTAATCTGTCCCTCTCTGCATTGTGTGCTGCAGGAGGTTGTTTTTTGCTGACATAGTTCAAACGGGATTATAATGCAGGGACCACATGCTCTCACAGGCCATTGTTGGCGCCTCTGTCTCTGTTGTCCCCTTTCTACTGAGTGAGTCAATTGATGGAGGGATAAAAGGAAAAATATGCATTGACATGGGCTTTCAGGACACAGAGAGGGAGAGCGAGAGAGAGGGAGAGAGGGATCAGTTGGAGATTTTTGGAGCCCTACTGTCGACGGCCTTTAATTGATGCCAGCAGCCAACCGGCCATGAGGGCCCAGAGCAGCCCTGGAACCAAACGGGGGACATCAACGAGCAAACCATGTCTTTAAACTACATCAAAAACTTCTATGAAGGATGCGTAAGTAGAGCTCGCTCTGAGCGCAGCGTCTGCTGTGAGCAGCGTGGAACAGTTATTTCTCTGAAGAGAAGCTGAGCTCATGTGATCTGTCACACCTGTCTCCACGTAGCCAGCTGCCATGTTTCTGAGGCATTCAGGCCTTTAACCTGTCGGAGCAGAGCAGGAGAGCAGCAGCGATGGTTTAGAGCTCAGGGCCTCAGCTGCATTGATCTGGCTGACGAAAGCCGTTGTCTCTTTGTCCGTGTGTGTGTGTGTGTGTGTGTGTGCTGCAGCTCCGGCCTCCCACGGTGATAGGCCAGTTCCACACCTTGTTCTTCGGCTCGGTGCGGATGTTCTTCCTGGGCGTTCTGGGCTTCGCCGTCTATGGGAATGAGGCGCTGCACTTCAGCTGTGACCCTGATCGCAGAGAGCTCAACCTGTACTGTTACAACCAGTTCAGACCCATAACACCTCAGGTAGGGCCGGACTGGACCCCACGGTGAACTGAACACAGTAATATTTACACTTCTGCAGAGAAACGCTGGCATGAGGGGATCTGCCTCTGGTACTATCCGTTTCCACTGGCGGGGTTCCTCACTGCCCTTCTCGTTTGCAGGTTTTCTGGGCACTGCAGCTGGTAACCGTTCTCGTTCCCGGGGCTGTGTTCCACCTGTATGCAGCCTGTAAGAACATAGACCAGGAGGAGATCCTGGAACGACCCCTCTACACCGTCTTCTACATTATATCTGTCCTGCTGCGCATCATCCTGGAGGTCATCGCCTTTTGGCTGCAGAGCCACCTCTTCGGTTTCCAGGTCAGTCAGTTCTGAGTTGGACTCTGGACTTGTTGTTCTGAAAGGCTCCACACATGCCTCCATCCATCTAAAGTCATCATTGTAGGGTCGGAGAGCATCCAGAGCATCTCCTACACTGTTGTCACCAAGCAAGTGGTTTGTTCAAGTTGTTTCAGGGACGTGCATCACGCAGAGAGAGACATGGACACGGAGCCCGGAAACTAGGCAGAACCTGTTTCATTGCATTCAGTTATTGAACTTAAGAAAAAAGTCTTTATGCATAAACGGACTGGTTTCACAGCATCAGTGAGGACGTCTGTGTCTGTTTGTGTCGGTAATCTGTTTTGGAGCAGCAGCATCAAAGACTGTTGCCTCTGCTGCTGTTTGCTTTTGCACTTCTTCCGAGTGAGCAGGAATTCGATCCAACAGGAGTTCTGGGGTGGTTCTGAAGTGTGAGGATGAAGCAGGGAGGGTTCAGTGGGCACAGGCAGTGATGGTGTTTCTCTGTTCACCCTGCAGGTCCATCCACTGTTCATGTGTGACGCCAGCGCGCTGGAAAAGGCCTTTAACGTGACGAGGTGCATGGTGCCGGAACACTTTGAGAAAACCATCTTCCTCAGTGCAATGTACACGTTCACAGTGATCACCATACTCCTGTGTGTGGCTGAGATATTTGAGATACTGTGCCGGCGGCTTGGTTTTCTCACCAACCAATGACGCACACGAGCCAAAAAGGACCGATGAGAAAACACAGGACACTGTTTCAGGCTTTTTGTAGTTACTGCCGGACTTTTCTAAAAGAGGGAGAAATAATAAGATCACGCGTCACATGTAGCCCGTTCGGGGATGAATGGCGGCGTTGGAGCTGCTCGCTCGCTGTTTTTTGCCTTTAGCTCGATCATCCCTGATCAGGTTTCAGATATCAGTGGGTCTGTCCGCGCCGTGTCCGAGGGCCAGAGAATATGCAGTTCCCATTTTATGCTTTGTGACTGTACAGGACACGACGAGGAGGAACGAGCCCAGAATGATCACGATCTGCACACTGTGCCATTTGCCTGAGGAAGTTCATCAAACACACATCTCTAGATGGTGCTGGACCTGCACAGCCCCGTTTCAGGAGACTTCCTCCAAACTGTGATGAAAGCAGACACAACCAACAACGTACGGATAAGTGCTGGTCCATAGTGACCTGCGGTCTGCACAGTTGCTCCCTCCTAAGAAGCAGCGAATCAGTTCTCTCACCCTGGGCATGTGAATCGCAGGTGCCATCGCTCCCGACACTTCCATGTGTGACAGTACGCGCCTGCTGCTGCTTCCAGCTGATTCTGACCTTTACTTCCATCGGTTCGAGGTCCACGACTCTCTTCTTATAATCGAGGAGCGCTGTCTTCATAGGTGTAGAGCTTAGTGCGCTTAGAGGCTCAGGCGACAGATATTATTATTATTAGATGTTACAGACGCTGTCTGTCTCCTCCAGCGACTTACAGGGAGCTAGCGCTGGAATATAATAAACACCTGGGATATGGAATAATAGGAAACCTAAAAAATGAAAAGGGTTCAATGTGTTTTTGAAGAATGTGGGAAAGAAAAGAAGAAACAGAACAAACATGTCGGCCGATCTGGGGATGGATTTAATAAAAGTACGTAGCAGCCTGAGGCTAGTTGAAAAATCACAATCATTAAACACACATGGATTATTCCTGGTGGCCTGACTGGATCATATTCTCCAGCTTCACTTCATCTTCTCGTGATCTTCTTGTTCTGGCCTCGTTGTCGGTGTTATTGTGGGTGTTTTGGGAAAATGATTACCTCTCATGTTTTTAAATCAGACATCCATCCAACTTTTGTTATGAAGTTTTCAGCATCATCTGTTTATCATCTCAGGTACAAAATAGCATTACCAGACGTTTCGTATCCTTCTAAGCTTTCCCAGCACAGACGGACCGCTCCAGCTGACCCCGACCTGCAGGAGCACAGGTCCGGTTGGTCTGACTGGGTTTGAGAGGACATGAAACGGTGACTCCTGGGGTTCTGGTATGTGTGAGCAGAGGATGGTTTTACATTTTGCCTCTAAAAGTTCTGTCACCAAGACCTAGGTTCAAGAATTCCAGTTCGAAGTCAGGCCCACTGTCGGGAAACGAACCCACTTAAAGTCCATAAGTCAGCCCACAGAAGACACCTGCTCACGGTGCTCCGGGGTTCATTTCCACAGGCTGAGACCTGCTCTTGGTGCAGAGCGTGTTGGAACTGTCTTAGAATGATTGCTTTAGGATTTGTAGTTTAGAAAGTAGGAAGGTTGGAGTCATTGATAAAACATAGTAAATCTTACGTTTTGCAGTTTTCTTTTTTTGGTCTGACACACGTTTAGAGATTCGCTCCCGGACCTCCAGATCTTTGTGTAGTTGTTTGTGGCAGTATTAAACTGTTGTTGAGTCCCACACTGGTGAACTGAAAACCGTCAGTAAGACCAGGCTCGTTCTAACCACCACCTGGATCTGTTGGGGATTCATCAACTATGGTGCAGGATACTGACCACTGCAAGGAAAGAATTCATTTTTCTGTCATTGTACTGGACTCATTTCATGAATATCTACATTTTACATTTTAAAAACGTCTGTCTGAGTGCTGTAGGCCACTCCTACTTGTTTTGTCTTGAGATGATTAAAAATGTCTTTCAGTTGTCACTGATTCATTGACTCACCGTCTCTTTTAGAAATAACACGGTTCTGTTCCTGTGACCCTGCTGTTATAGGGAGAAGCTGTATTCTGTTTATATGAACCATCTTCAGGACCCTGGCATTGAGCAGGCTTAGAGAAATGTGGCACTAGGACACTAAATGGAACTCAGCCAATGTTAATGTGATTAGCTTCAACTGTGCAGTGTTGGCGGTGAAGAAGCTCCATTCAGTAGAACGTCAGAGAAATGAAGGGAGAGACAGATGGATTCTTTAGGAAAGCAGGAGAAGTCCAAACCCATTCCGACTGAGTGCGCTCATTCTTCACGTTACATTCATCTGTGCAGTGTTTTATTCCAAGCAAAAGACAAAGTTAGTTTGTTAGTTATGACGTTAGCTTCATTTAGACTGTTCAGCTGAGCATCTTCACGTTGCAGGCGTTTGGTTTAGCACTTATTTAAATTGTTAGGCCCGTATTAAGTCCACAGAGGGACAGCTTGAAGCCTCTTGTCGAGTATTTGAACAGCCTTTAGGCTTCAAACCTTCCTGCTAAAGTGCCAAAGTGCAGCCTCTGAATCCAACCACAGCCCTCCGTACTGGGGGAAGAGGTCCAGTGTGGTCGGAGCCAGGCAGAACAAAATCAGGAAGTGGGTGGGCTTGGAGCAGAATTGCTCATCTATCCATCGGCACCAAGGATTCTGCTAAACTGCCAACCCAGGCTCCTAACCACGAGTGCTTCTCAATCCTCGTGACTCATGTTTCAGTAAGAACTCGGCAGAGTGAACTGAAACACATGCAAACATACAACAGTCAAAGCTCAGAGGATGTCAAACTGTTACAGTTCCTTGTCTGCCGTGCCTCCAGCTTCACTTACCACAAACAGATCGAGGTTTGAGTTTTTCATAGACCTTAAACACCTTCTCTGATGATTCTAAATATGATCTGTGATGGACATTTTTCTCTGTTGCCTGTCAAAACAACTATTTGATAACTAGAGGAACTACAGTCTCCACCAAAAGACGTGGTGATTGCAGTAGGACTATGTACAAGTCTGGTGACTGACTTGGCTAACACCTTCAATTTTTGAGTTGACTCAGGGTCTGTACACAATGAAGCTCCTTCCAGTGAGTTTGCTTATCCCCAAATTCAACCTGCTGCTCCCAGCACGAGTTATATCATCAATAAGGATCAACAAGCCTGTTACAGAATCAACCACACGTAGCTCATAAGGAAAACCACTAAATAAATCTGAATTCTGAATAGTTAAATGGCCGTCTACTGTTTGTACGGTAAACTGCTGTGAGTCACTGATTGATAATACTGTTATTATTATTAATGTGAAAAGGTTACAAGTTATAATTAATATATGGCATAAATTGACTGCATTTTGAATTAAGAAACTGTGTCTGGAAAGTAACTGAGCTGTCAAATAAAAGTAATATTATCCTTTGAAATGCAGTGAAACATTTTAAATTAAATTTTAACAAAATCATTTTTGTACCACCGTATAATATCACACGTAAAAAACTGCCATCAGCTTTATAAAAAATAAATTATGTTAAAACTCCAGGAGGGGCACTTGAATGGCTGCTGACGTCATCCGTCCCGCCTAGGAGGCCGCTCCTATTGGATAAACACGCGGAAGTGAGGGGATCACTTTTGCTAACAACAACAAGGAGCTGTGTTGTCTCTTCATCTGCTGTATTTCTGTGTCACGGATCGGTTCTAACGCACATGGCTCTACCGGCCCAGCTCAGACCCATCCAACACTACCTGCGGACCGCAGAGGAACATGAGAAGCGGGACCCGGTCGTCTCTTACTACTGTGAGTTTGCGTGGTGGCTAATATTAGCCGTCACTATAGTTAGCATCGTAGCTTTGTTTACCTGTGCCGAAAGCTGACAGTGTGTTAGCTTAGCCTCTAACTTTAATTTAGCTAGGCCTTAATTTAAACTGACTGCGCACATACGGCAACCGTTTATGAGAGTGTTTAAACTGAGCTGTAGCATAACGTTAGCCGGGTTAGCGTTAACCTGTCAGGGTTGGCTTTGATGGATATCTCACCACCCGGCTAACACCTAGCTGTGAGCTACTTCACCTCTCTGGGAGTTTCCCACCGGTCACTCAGGTATTTCATATCAGTGAAATCACTCACTGGGTGTGTTTGTGCCAAGTACTGGTACTGTATCACTTTATACGAACAAAGTGAATTACTGTAATCAACTAATGTACATATGTCATTCCTTACTTTTAAGGTTTAACTGCTGTTAAAGTCTGTATTTTTAGCAGCCAGTTAGCCATATTTGGCTCCAGGTAATCACACCTGTCCGGTCATTCAGGTCCAGAGTCAGACCCACAATGTACCAGCATCTGACTAATGCAGCGTTGCCTAATTAAATGCCCTGCCTGGCTCAGCTTCAAATCATGGACTCCACCCCAGTAAGATCACATGATCTCATGCTGTGCCAGTGGTCAAACAGCACAACACCTGACTCACAAGTTTGTATGACTTACTACACAATTCTGTCATAGTTGATAAAATAAAATGTTTTGCTAATAGAAATGAAACATTTTAATTGTAGAAGACATTTATACCTCACCTGCCCTCATAAGATCGTCTTTGTACATTGACAGGCACAAGAAATGACCTTCATTGTATAGCTTTCTTTAGAGATGAGTCACCTTCAGTTCAATCAAATTCAAAAAGCTTTATTTGTTTTCCAGGGGAAATTTGTGGTGCGTAGAGCAGTGTTGCACAAGCACAGACCTAAACAGTATATATAAACCAGCTGCCATTTGACAATCATCTAGACCGAGGTGAGATGTGTCATCCCCCGTGTGACACCATTAAAAGACATCACAGATTTTCAGCCTTGTCTTTGTCTAAAATATAGAAACGGATTTGTTCAGCTTTAATGTTAATGTAAATGAATGGACTGCCCTCCCAATGTCACTAATGTTAAGGTCATCTTAATAAGACAAATGAAATGAAGAACAAAATGGCTCAAAGTATTAATTTATAATCTCACATTTCCAGCCATATCACACAGCAGTAGTTAGTAAACGAATGATTTATTTGCAGTGAGGTTTTTACATTCCCCATTAATGACGGGTACGGATCAAAACGTTTACGAACATGACATCTGCATCCTAAAATGTTATGTATCATAATACTTCAGGTTTAGGGAGTAACCTGTTTTCTGTGAACTAGGCCAAACTATCTGAGGTGGCGTTTGACTGATACTATACTGTAGTGTGCATGTGTCTGAATGCAGCAGGGGTCTGCATCTGACCTAGTTGAGCTGTGACGCTGGAGAGCTGCTTTAGGCAAGATGCACATCAAGAGAGAAAAAGAAAGTGTCAAATCAAACCATGTATCCTCCGTGGTGACAGACATGTTTCTTCTGACAGTTGCTGGAAACTGAAAAAGACAGACTTCTTCTTTAATCACTGTTTGGTAGCTCAGCGGGACGATTCTAGCGGTTTTCTACAGTAACAATTGATTTTTCAGGCTGTTTGGTTCACACTAGACGTCATTTTCAGAAAGAAATGTTTTATGATTTTACACAAGGAGTTATAGATTGTTAAACGTTTAATACCTGTTTAATCATTTTTACTCTGAACAGTTGAATATTAAAAGACAAAATGCGACGTGGAAATGAAAACTAAAATCGATTTATGGCCACGAATCTATGGCCCCAGTGCATGCTGGGAGCTTTACCAAATCTCTGCAACCACATGATCATCACTTATCTAATCCTGGTTTGACTTTAACTTCATTACCAACAAATCTATCCTCGAACAGGCTAATTCTAGTAGATAACCGTGTCATCTGTTACAGCCTGAATAACTGAAGTCATGTTATTTCACTAAATGAAATTTGTGGTGTAGAAGGACACAGGTGTAAATAAAGTGGAAAGCAGAAGGAAAGGATGTGATTAGATTGAGCTAGTAGGATTTTGTCAGTATGCATTATAGTTAATATTACCAGTGCTGCAGTAATATCTGTGGTGTCAGCCTTCACTAAGACGTCCTGATTTGAGACTCTGTGTCTGCTCCCTCTTCACTTGACATGGCTCCTTATCCACCACGCCACTTGTACTGCACAACTTCAGTTGCTTTAGAGTGCACTGACTCCAGAAGAGCTCGCTGTGTGTGTGATGTCCAGTGCGTTTGTAGATGCTGCCAACGCTTTGAAGTCACAGTAGCTCTGTCATCTTCATTACCTTGCGTATCCTTCATCTTTGTCTGTCTGTGAAAGCAGTGGCCGCCTACCAGCACACTTGTTGGGTCAATTGAACTACAAAGCAATGTGCTGGTTTTGGTTCTTTCGTACCAGATGGGGCAGACAAATGCATGAGAAGGACTGAGAGGAATAAATAGGCAGGCGGAGTGAGTCACCGTTGTGAGAAACCCTAATACCTGCAGTACATTGGAAGTATAAGACAGAAGGCGTCCCACACAACATGCCAGGCCCAGGCCGTGCAGTGTAGTGCTCGTTAGTGTTGGAGCCAGTTTCTGGTTGAATGGCGTTTGTTGTCTCATCTACCAGACCACCTTTTCACACCTTTCCCAGCTAACTGTGCTGAGGTGTTTCACCCATTACTTCAGAAACCCGAGAGTGTTAAAAGCTCTCGTTAAACTAACACACACGACAAAGCTGACATGAAATTCCTCATCCATAATGGATTTTAAGGTTGTTTCAAGCTGACTTACACCAGGTAAATGTGTCCGACATCCTTTGTGGAACAATCTGAAACATCTGAATAAAGGAAATGTTGATTGTCAACTGTCTGAGCTCGATGTTCATGTGTTGTTTACTGTATTTTGAGTTTTCTGATGTTCTTTGTGGCTCATCTCTGGTTCTGTGTTTGGCTGGAGATGACAGAGGAGGAGCCAGAGAGCCTGACGGGTGGTGCGTTAGGCCATGGACGGTGTGTGGTGGGGAAATACATGGTTGAGTTAACACCGTCCTTCGTGTTCTGCGACCTGTGTCCATTTATGTTGGGTTACAAAGTTCAGTCAAACTGCTTTATGTTTTTGTTTGGTCAGAACACGGCCTCTTCCAGGACAGACCTCTGGTTCATTCATCAGTCACAGACAAATCTGTAGCCTGTGCTAATGTCCAACCCCGATGTGTTGTAACATCAAACTGAACAGGCGAGTCTGAGGATCCATGTGTGAGTGGACTCGTACTGATCCCACTCTCATTCACCCATTTATAAATTAAAATAGGTCCTTTTCCTGCGAAGAAACATTTCTATCCTGGTGGGAGGGGTTTCCCTCAGGATGACGGCGCTCCCATCAGTACGACCGGAGGAGTCGCTGGATGGATTGATGACTATGAAAATGACTCTCTGTGCGGGGGATTTTGTACCGAGGCATTTGTGAGAAAATGTCTTCTGGCAGAATGATGTTTCATCCCTCCACAGGTTTAGCTGTTCTGGCTGGAACGCTCGCTGCAGGTGTCAAGCATTTTAACGTTATTGTTTCCGTCGCCATGGGATGGAACAATTCAATTCAATTTTATTTATACAGCGCCAATTTACAACATAGGTCATCTCAAGGCACTTTACAGTGTAAGGTTCAAGACATTACACATTATATCAATGTATACAGAGACATTGAGAAAATCCAACAGTTCCACTCGAGCAAGCATTGGGTTAGGGTTAGGGTTAGGGTTAACCCGAACAGAGGTTACCTAGTAAAATACCGCTGTACTCCACCACCTGTAAGACGGTGCTGTCCGTGTTTTCTAGGGAAGTTTTATGAGCCTTGGTTTGGATTAATTAGTCTTTTAATGAATAAGGAAACCTTTTTCTGACCTTGTGTTTGAAGTGGCTGGAATGGTAGCAGTGTCTGAGCGTGTTGGTGTTTGTCTGAATGGCCCCTTCAGTCTGCAGAGTGCAGCATGGATGTGATCTGTCCTACATGAGGTGAACCAGTGATTCAGCCAGACCACTGGAGGTCAGCAGCTCCATGTGTGTGGGCCTCTGAGCTGTCGCTGTGTGTGTGTGTGAGCAGCAGGAAGCTCCACTTGCCTTCGCTTGGTACAGTTGGTGTCGTTCTTTAGAGAAGCAAACAGTTTGGTCAATTTCCCTGAAAAGATTTCAACTATCAGTCTGTCTCTCTTTGATTTCAGTGCGTGCTGTGTTAATTACAACCTCCTCCATGTTGGTCTTCATCACCAGCTTCCCCAAAACAAATTGAAAACCATCACTAATTGGCAAAGCAGATGGTTACAAATCTAAAACCATCCAGAGCAGTTGAGCAGATTGGAAACCTGACAGACGCTGGCACAAACTCATCTCTCTCACAGACTGAGAGGATGGGTCCATGGGCTGTGGGTTGGTTTTCATGGTTACTTTCACGTGTGTAGACACTGTAAGCTGCAGCCTTATCAAGAATTCCTCAAATGAATTTCTTATCAGTAAAGCAGCACTGAATCGTGTCTGTATGTGAAGCCTGGTGGTATTTCTCTCCACCGTAGATGGTTATTGTCCAACACTTAATAACTGTCAACAGGGGAGCTGCAGGTCAGGAGTCTTCAGAATCCAAAAATATATTTAATATCGTATACAGAGACGGCAGCTGTGGCTAAATTATCCTGATAATGCTGGCTAATATTTCACCGTACCTCTGACCCAGCACGGGTCGATCAACAGTGGGTTGAGTCAAGGCCGTGATTTGTTCAGCTGTAATGAAGCAGCATAATTCAGCTGCTTGACAGCGTACGACTGGATCAATGATAAAATAAACGAGCTGCAGACCTGAGGCACCTTCCCCACACGGTGGATACGGTGCTGGTGACTTTAATTTAAAGGTTTTAGCTTCTAAACTAGCTGTGTTACTTCATTCAGAGTCGCCTCTGGGTCTTCGGTGGCCATTTGTAATCACTGACAATGATGTAGGTGTAACCATGAGCAGAAGCTGGTGAATCATAATCAGTCTGTCAAAGAATGTGTCTCCGCTTTATTAGGCATTTCTCCGTGGACGTGGAAGCGTGATGTTTATGGCTGTAGTAGCGGTGAAGACTGATCTGATCCAGTTATCTGTACGTTTTATTGCTGTGCTTTCAACATGCTCACAGAGCTGTAAACGCTTTGAAGATAGCAGAGTTTCTAGAGAAGCACAGAATCCACCACCACTAGGTAAGTAGGGCTAATAAAAGGACTGGAAGATGCTGGTGCTCATCGTGCACGTCCTTTAGCCACGTCTTTGTCCGACGCCCCCGTGGAACCATTTTAAACACTTGCTTTCCAACCGAACACAAACTAGAATTAACAGAACAGCAGTGAGCAGCCTTAATTAAGAATAAATCTTTCATACGCAGTGAAATTCAAAACGCTCCAGCCTGTCTTCTCAGACAGGAGCCATAACTCTTCATTCTGTAGTCTGCTAATAGGATAACAAGGCATGCAGCGGATTAGAGGGAATTTTACTAATGTCCCCTGGCATAAGAACAGGGTGCAGCTACACAGTGAGTTATTATGGATGGAATAGAGAAAGATGTTCCAGCCAGGTTTATTTGTGAGGATGAAAAATAGGCAGTAAGGTGCTGAACTGTTTGTTCGCTCAATGTTATGTTAGAGTCGAGCTGAATTCATTCAGATGCTGTAGACCTCGTTTGATGCTGATTTAACGTAACCGCGTCGTAGCACAGCGAGAACCGTCCTGCATCCTTTCTCCTCATTTCTGTGACACAGCGACTACGTTGGCCCAGATTCAGTTTGGCAACGATTCTTCTCGACCAACATGAAGGCGGTGGCGGTCTGCCGGCTCGGCGTACACTGCCGAACGTGTTTTCTTACTTCACAGCAGGGACAGCTGGTCGGGAATTAAAACAAATCCAGTTCTTCATCAGCAGAAATCTTGAAGTTCTTTGCCCACAGGCAGCATTTTTATTCATTTAGGTTCCTCACAGGCTTAAAGTGTTAGTTAGTGCTGCCAACCACCTTTATCATTTCCACCATCAAATGTCCACAGACATTTGGTGCTGATAAGTCAGAGCAGCGCCAGCAGTTCATCAGTGAGAGGGACAAATCCCATTAAAGTACAGAAACAATACAGATTATTTTAAATATTCAATACATTTGTCTGTTTAAAAGTTTGAAGCCACGTTCCTCTCAATATGTCATCACCGCCTCTGTTTTTAGGAAAAATGCAGCCTTCAGCTACTGATCTCTACATTATGGTTGTGAACGTGAATGTTTTCCGGTTTCTTCTGTCTGATGTCCTGACGTCATCCTGAAACACTTAGTCGTCCCAAACCCTATGAATGAATGAAGTCCCTTTGAGTTTGAAGAGTCACGTAGATTCAGATTAGAAAGGTTCGACTGAGACGTGGACTGTAGTGAGTGAGTGGAAGTTGGAAAATATGCGAATGGAGATTGAAGTCACTTCACTTTTCTTGTGCCGTTTTTATCTTGCGGTGTGACAGGAGGTGCGTTTACGGGATGTGACCTCTTACAGTGGAGAAAAACGCCCTCGATGAAACGTTGCTGCACATGCAGCGTAGGAGCCGCAGGCTTTTAAGTCCTTCCTTATCATGGGAGCATAAAATACTTGTTGTTTGTGTGCCTTGGCAGCAGTGGTCCTCCACAGGAAGCTTTGATTAAAGATATTAAACGGTAGTAAAACACTGGCAATAAAAATATTGTTTTACTCCAATTATGAGCATGACTCCCAAGAGAGAGGAAGTTCCATCAGAGCCCCTGAAACTCACACATAGCAGCCTGAGAGGTTTATTCTTTCCGAGTAACAACCACTCGTGAGACACAATAAGACGGCTGTTAATCATATCCTGTTATATACGGCTGTGATCAGATTCTGTGGAGCGGTGAGGAGTTGTTCATCAGAACTGAACCACGTGTAACGAGCAGCAGACCCGTCGGTTAGAGAGCCCGCTCTGATTGGCTGTTGTTGGCTGAACCATTCTGGATTAGGAGTAACTCAGTCGGCCAACAGTTTGTTGGCATTAGCGCGCGTGCCACATCCGTAAGAACCTAACGTGACCCCCTGCCGTGGACGACCTGCCACCTGTCAGATGAGCTTTCATAACGCAAAGCTCCACATGAGGCCAAATGTAATTATTGTCAAGGTCTTAGCCTCCAGATATTAGCTCAGAGTTATTACTATGTCTGCTGTATTTGCTGGTTTCTTCGGTCCTCTTGGTGGATGTTTGAACAGTACAAGGTCTATTAGTCACCTCGGGGACTTTGTCACGGACATGGTCCTGACCATGGCGGCTGGCAGCAGTCATCAGCTGAGCAAATCTTCAACAAGGCATCGTGCAACCACTTCCAACAGAAGGCCAGCAGAGGGCTGAAGCCATCTGTGAGTCTGGGGGCGGGGGTGTGACCAGTCATGGTTCTGCTGCAGTCTTTCCGTGGTTGTGTCCTGACATCCTCTCTGCTGTCTGTGTAGTACTTCATTGTCTGTGAGCGTAGCCCTGGGTGGGTGACTACTACAAGGAAGGTCTTTGTCACTTGCTGCCTGCTTCAGTAGCTGAGGATTTGCTGGCTGCTTCTCTGCCTCTCTGTGCTGACTGGTTAACTGCGTCCGCAGGAGAGCATGCAGCTGTTGTGTTTTTTGGAAGTATTGAGTGGTGTCTGCCTGCCGTGGACGCCCCACCACCCCACTCTGTGGAATGGGTTATTGTTCTGCTGATGCAACTGTGAGAGAGGAAGTGTGGATCATCACATTGTCCTGTATCCCTCCCGAGGTTAATCATTAGTGAAACCTGCTGCGTTAATGGTTCGTTTAACGCCGATGGATCCGTTTATGTATTTACCATAAAGCACCTCCGTACTTTATCCAGAAGCCCGACGCCATATTTCACTCTGGTGTGCTAGTTTCTCGTGGTGCCACCAGAACGTGGTACAGTGTGCTTCGCCTCACTAAACTGCCCCTCGCGCCGCCCTGTCTCTGCAAGAAAAATAAAATGGATGCTGCTGATTTGGTTGTTTTCTTGCTGCATCACAAAGACAGACTTGCTGTGGATTAGGAGGTTGCACAGCTGACGCTGCAGTACTTCCAGGTGCTACAGGTGTACTTTTTACTGCATGTCTGCACTCGGGGGATATGCACATTTAGTACTACTGTTAGCATAAAGACCCCTAATGCTGCACTGCAGAACAGCCCTTTAATTTCTTCTTTTAGAAAAGACACCAGCTGGAGTAGTAGCGCGTGCATCTCGCGCGGGTTTAATCTGCTCAGTAAATCATCAGACGGCGCATTGAGAGTCAGGCGGTCAGCTTTTCTTCTGCTTTCACTTTGTATAATGAGTGTTGACGTGATTTAACTAAGCCGAGGAAGAAAAATGATTGAATCCCTCCGTCCTCTCCTGCAGGTCGACTCTATGCTATGCAGACAGGAATGAAGCTGGACAGCAAAACACCGGACTGCAGAAAGTTCCTGGTCAAACTCATGGACCAGCTGGAGTCGGTAAGTTGGACCAATGTTCTACTCCTGTGTTGTCACAATAAAGGAAATGAATCTGATTTTCTATTGGTGATGGACAGATGTTCAGCGTTATCAAACACGGCGCGTTCTGCAGCTGCTGTGGAGCGTTTCACATTTTCATTTCACACAATCAAATAACCAGATGGCTTCGTCATCGACAGATCGAGACGCACAGATACCCACTGTTTCCTGCTGATTTATACAAATGTAATAATGTTGTATCTTTAGACTGTCGCACCTGCCTTTAACGAGCTGACGGCCTGGTCACGACCTGTTTGATTGACGATATCACAAACTAAACTTTCTCTGGGAAAGAAGCTGACTGGTTGGTAAAAGTAGTTGGGGCTCATTCTCATTCCTACAGCTCAGACCGAGTGTCAGACAATAAAGAATAATGGGCTGCGCTGGAGCTGAATGGTTCAGCTGACAGCTGTATTACCGTTGTTATCAGCATTCATCACAGCGGCGCGTCCACATGAAAATGGATCACGGTCCTCACACACAGGCAGAGCTGCTGGCGGCCTGTAAAGTCACCTTTACCACAGAACAACGTGGATGAATGGCTCTTTTCTTACACCACGCACCGCGCAGCTCGGCTGTAATGAATACACACACACACACACACACACTAAAAGGCTTGACATTTGCCTGTTGTTTCTCAGTGGCTGGGCCGGTCGCAGTGGCTCTTCTCAGAGGTTTGAGGTTTCCTTCCTCAGAGATGTTAACCACACCACAGCTACCAGCACCTCCCACAGAGCTGAAAGCGGTTCAGAGAGCATCCCGAGGGCTGCGAGGACACGAATGAAATCCATGCAGTGTTTGAGATGAAAAAATGCATGTTTTATGTTTTATGCATGTTTTAACGGATCTACGTGCAGTGACCGGGCCCGTCGGTTTGTTTGCTGTTGTTCCGGCTGCCGTCTGCAGACTTTCCACCCTGTCTCAGCACCAGTCTACTCGTCCACTTTGTTAGATGTAGCGGCGCCGGCTCCCTTTACATCCAATTAAGAGAAGCAGTGGATACGGATAAACACACACACACACGCTCAGCCAGGTTTTACAGTGGCTCCAGGGATGGTCATTACTGTCACACACTCCCAGCAGGACTCACATCTGCTGCTTTGGTGTGTGTGTGGTTACTGGCTGTGTTATTAACATCGGTGCTCCCGGACGTCTGTGGACGTGGACGGCTCGTGTCCGCTGCTCCTTCCTGCGTGACACAGCACAGTGTCACGCAGGAACTTCTCTGTAACGTTTAGTCAAATCATATTCAAATATCTGCTACACCTGCATGAACTGCTGGGCCTCCACCTTTCAGTGCTTCACTCGGCTGGTCAGCTGAAGATGAATGGAAGTGATTTGATGATTGTCTTACTCAAAGTCAGAAGCGTTCACAGCTTAAAGGCAGCGTAGAAAGCTGTGTGTGTGTGTGTGTGTGTGTGTGTGTGTGTGTCTCTGTGTGTGTGTGTGTGTGTGTCTCTCTCGGTCGGGCTCCATTCTGCAGTGTCACCACTAGATGTCGCTACACCTTTCACCTCTTACACTGCTGTTCAGCTGTAGTTTTATTGTTTAGCTTAACTGTTGTAGTTGTTTTTCTTCACGCTGTGCTGACGGTGCAACAGGAAGTCAGGGATTGTGTTACACTTTGAAAGGTGAAGGGTGACGTGGTCGCCTCAGCTAATGAGCCAGCTGACTGAAGGAGTTCTGGGAAACCATTGGTTTCTTCAATCGTCCAGCGCCTTCTGGGTTTTCCCTGCACTCTCGTCCTACTTGGGCCAGAATTCCTCCAGGGAAGTGTCCAGGAGACGAGTGGTTCCTGTCAACGTGAAGATGGTCTTCCTGGATGTCAGCATGTCCAACTCTGTGATGAATACCTGCCTCAGAGCGGGTGAAACGTTTACCGCAGCCTGCTGCACGTTTGGAGTGAGTTTCTACAGGTTTCCCAGTGAAAGCATGAATCCATCAGCAGCACATCTATTTCTGGTCCTGCTGGAGACCAAGCGAGTATCGCGCTTGAATTTAGCTCCTCTGAAACATGGGACAGCCTGAGGTTCTCTGGCGTGCTCCACTCCTTCATGGACTGTTGATGGTAGCTGTGAGTCACTCCTGCAGCAGCTTCCCTGATGACCTGGCTCGTACATGCGATACACGCTGGACTCATTAACTCGTTTCTAGCAGCGTCATCGTCGGCTGAACGATCTGATGCTTTGCTCTCACTGGGACAGCGGAAAAAATCCGTTTCTTCTGCTTCATTCATTTGTTTTTTCTTTCAGTACTACACAGTATTTTCTTCATCTTCAGGCGAGGACAGTGTCCAATGTTTGGACCTGCCCCAGGAACATTTGGCAGTTTTAATGTTTGGTTGGTCCGATGGAAAGCTAAAATTAAAAATGAGATGGTGTTGAGTGTGGTGGTTTCCTCTGATTCTGGATTCTTTCTATTCCCTGACCGGTTGTCCTTTCTTCATTCTGCACTCTGCTCACTGGTTTTACATTTCCCCAGCGCACACACACACACACACGCATGCGCACGCACACACACACACACACGCACACACGCAGCCACACGCACACACACAGGGATGCCGCCGGTGAACAGTGTACCTATTCAGGCTGGTCAGGGTCCACCTGCTGGAATGAACCGTTGTGTTTGCTTTAGTGGTTTTAGAAACCTGAGGCGCTGCTGGACCCTGCAGTAGAAAGAGAGAGCCAGGCTCTTTAATGCAGAACAAGAGTTACAGGTGGAGAAACTGCGTGCAAAGCAGCGGCTAATGTAGTGAGACAGGAGACCTTTCCATGGTTCCGGTATTCCTCAACATGCATTCCTTATAATTGTGATGTTTTTCCTTTCACAATAAAAGCCAGAGACGGCTCCCCAGTAGAAGCTCTTTGTTAATGTGGGCCGCTCGTGCTCGTCTTTGTTTTCCAGATGAAGAAGGAGCTGAGTGACAATGAGTCCATCACCCAGGAGGTTGTAGGTAACGCCCATGTTGAAAACTACGCCTTAAAGATGTTTCTGTACGCCGACAACGAGGACCGAGCAGGCCAATTCCACAAGTAAGTCTGTCTGACCTGTGCCTCACCCAGATTTCCTGCTCTGTCTAAACCAAAACAGGCTCCTCTGATTCACAACACGTAAAATCACATGTTTCTGGGAAACGCTTCGTTTTCCTTCCATGGAAATAAAACATTGGGCTTCATGTGGAAACCACCTCGGGCAGCGTGCTTGGCAGCCTGCTGCGTGCTCGTGTGTGCAGCACCTGCACCGGTGTGGTGCTGCTGACCCTATGTGGGATCAGCTTCTATGACAGTAAATCACATCGGTCTGATCACTTTCACGGAACGTGGAGGTGACACTTTTCTCCTCGGAAGGAAGCTTCGTGTTCCTCCCTGTCAGTGGGGGGGCGGCCTGTGGAGGATGAATGGATGCAGGCGACTTGTTTGCTGTGTAAATACCTGCTCAGAAGCTGGACCGGGGGAGCCTGTGGTTTTATGAGAGCAGGACCCCAGGCCCAGCGGCCCACTGTGTCCCCCCCCGATGCATGTGCTGTTCACACACGTGTTGAGTTTACACAGGTGAACGTTTAGGAGAAACTTCCTCCAACGCTCAGATACTGGGAACCCATTCATGCTCCTTACCTGTGTCACAGAGGGAACCGCGCTCCACTAGATCTGATCCTTATCTAAGTGTAACAGGCTGTAGGAGCTGGAAGCAGCGAGAGCTGTGCTTATGGAACATGTAGGTCAGTGTCTGAGCCGCTCTCCGGCTCCTTAACGTTACGTGGACTCGAGCGGCAGGTTTTGCCCAGTTTACCACTGTCGTGACTGCGTTTTAAGCTGAACTGGTTTGTCGATGATAAACCGGGGCAGAGAAAAAGAGTCCTTCTAGCTGAGAGTGCTTCACTGGGTAAACTTCTCCTACGAGCTGCCAGCTCTTTGGAATCTGGTGGTTTGAAGATAAAACTTCACGTCTGCCTGAAACCTGAGCCTGTGCTGTCGACTCTGTGAAACCCTGCTCCGCAGCGTGTCGTCAGGGCAACAGAAGTCTAAATCTTTTTGACTCACACACATTGTTGCATCATATCGCAGTGTGTTTGTTTTTACTTTCTCTCTCTCCTTCCCTCGCCCCCTCCCTTAGGAACATGATCAAGTCTTTCTACACATCCAGCTTGCTGTTGGACGTCCTGTCTGTGTTCGGAGAGCTGTCAGAGGAGGTGAGATGAAGGCTCCGTCTCCGTATGTTGGAATCAACAGAAACCACGTTACTGTAGAAAGGTCTGATAAAGAAGGAAGTCAGATGATGGTCAACTTAATGGGTTCGGTTTTAAAACGATCCCCAAAAGAAATAAGACGTTTCCAGTTAACATCTGAAATTCGTCTGTGTCAGATAACGAGCAGCCAAACTCAACACACATGGATTTACTGACCTGCAGCAGATTCTTCTGCGGAGCGTTCAGGTGCTTTCCGTCTGTGGTTCTAATGCGCTGCTCACATTTAATGATCACAACACTGGTCATAATTGGCCCCCTCCCCTGGTTCAACCCACAGGACTTAATTTGAATTTGAAATGTGTGAAAGTGTCTAAAGCTCCGTGTAAGTCAGTAAAAAGTAGAAATGGCCTCGTTCCTGCGGAGTAAATGTGTAAATACATCTTTCTGTGCTGGTGCAACATTCATCAGGACACGAGGAGAAGTCCTGGGAGATTAATGGATCGTGGTAAATAGGTTTTTGTTGCAGCCCTGAGTAACGTGTGGGCAGCAGCAGGTAATGTGCCCGCATCGACCCACGCACTCGTCCGCCTCCGTAGAAATGTGAGAGACACGGCGGCTTGTGTCCCAGTCATGTAAAAGCCATTAAAACATCAGCAGGACAATTAGGCGCGTACAGTGGGACCACTATCTGGCAGCCGGTGGTGAGTGCTCTGCAGACTGAGTTTCAGCCAGTAAAAGGAGTTTTCAGCAGCTTTTCACCTGAGCTGAGTGGAGTGAGCGGGCAGGAGACGCTTTTCCTCCTGAGCAGCAGAGCAGACATCACACACAGACTCTAACTCTCCAGAACGTGACATTCATACTGCTACAGTAATGTCAGCGACCACTTTTCCACATGCTGACTCTGTTACACCCAGCACAACCATGACTGGCCCACGTTCTGCTCTCCAGAACAGGCTTCCCTGTTCAGCCCAGGGATCAGTCCTCCAGGGATCTTTTCCCTGACCACCGTCTCACAGCCGCAGATCTGATGCTGAAAGCGCGTTTTAAACGCGCCTGATAACATCTCTCCTCCTTCGCCCTCCAGAACGTCCAGCACAGGAAGTATGCGCGCTGGAAGGCGACCTACATCCACAACTGTCTGAAGAACGGGGAGACGCCTCAGGCCGGTCCCATTGGCATGGACGAGGACGAGGAAGCAGGTGGGACACACTGATACGGCACTGGAACACACACACACACACACACACACACACACACACACACACACACACGTACATCGTTGTTCAGAAACAATCCCCCACTTTTCTTCCAGAGTGTGCTCTTTAACGAACGCCGCGCGTGAGGAGCTCGGCTCTGCATTCTGTGCCTTATCAGGTCTGAGGCTGTTGGAGGAAGCCCTGCGGTAGACGCCGCAGACCGTGAGAGATTAGCAGCGTGCACAGAGCAGATTAGTCATGTTGTGTGTTCCAGTGTCCGAAGTGTTTTGGTGCTGGCGTGTGAAAGAGAACTAGGTTATCACAGAACTTCATGTGTGTTTATGATCTGATATTTAGATGATTATCCTGCATGGATCAACTCCGAGTGTCTGACCTTTGCCGCACCAAAATGATGCCGTAGAACATAACCTTTGGGAGAAAGAATGCTTTCCTAAGCGAACTGACTGATTCAGAGCACATTGTGGCCACTGCAGCCTTTAAAGAGAAGTATGTGCTGGAAACAACCGTGACTAGAAACAAGCCTTTTTGTTTACCAGCCGGCATCTGGGCCGATCGTCTTCTGTCGGGAGGAAATTTGGTTAAAAGGCCCAGCCTGGAGGAAAACCCTGACCCCGCTTCACCAGAGGCTGGCAGGCAAAGTGGTAAAACGTGAATGAATGTCATGCTCTGTGATTCATTAATCAGTAATTAAACCTCCAGCACCAACAATGAGGCGTCGGAGCAGTTTGACTTCATCATATAACCCTGGTAGCTCAATGGATTAAGCGTCAGACTGGGATGTAGAAGGTTGCAGGTTCCAACCCCGTCTGACTCCTAGTACGTCCCCTACCAGTCCCTGAGCCAGACACCCAGCGCTAGCTCCCTGTAAGTCGCTTTGGAGAAAAGCGTCTGCCAAGCAAAGTAAAGTAAAGTAAAGTAAACCCGTCCTGTGTTGGGTCAGACCTGCGGGTTTCCAGTGTTAACTGTCATGCTGAAGAAGGAAGGAAGTATTCCCTGGATTGTAGTGAGGATGAATCCCCTGGGTATGTAGGCTGTGATGAGAAGCAGATGTTAGTTCAGTTTTAGTCTTCGAGACGAGTTCAGTGTGGATTAAAGAAAAGAGCTTTTGATTATTCTGATAATCTCACCACTTCAGGGACTTTGCCTACATGTAGATTTTACACTGGCTCCTCAACATCTGGATCCATTTTCAAACTGCGCTTTTAGGAGTTGGAAACTGCTTCAAAGGCCTCCTGGGAAGTCACGGGACTGAGCAGGAATGTGCTTCGCCGCGAGACACCTCATCGACATGTTTCCCTTCCCAGGAGTGAAGCTCGACGGACGCTCAGTGACCTGGTGCTGAGCGGATCCTCGGCCGTCCACGTGTCCACCGCCACTAAGGACACATGCATGTGGGTGTGTTTGACCCCTGCTCACTCATGGCATCGTAAAAACACACGTGTGTGTTTATCTCTCACTTCCCTCTCCCATGGTGCTTCGCGTGTCAGGAATGACATCGCGACACTCCCAGTGATGGATGGCGCCGCCAGCACACAGCTGATATCATCCACCCAGCACGCGTGGAGTGTGTGTGTGTGTGTCTTTCCTTACGGACACACCAGCAGCTCTGATGTCTGACACACATCTGACCCACCATCAGACAGAATTTCTTTCTATCGTGATCATGTTTAAGTTTTAAATCTTAGAGACACGACGTGACTCGGTGGGCGGAGGTCGAGTTTATGGACCAACGTTCTCTTTCACAGACTTTCTAGGTCAGTCCAGAGTTTTACCGACAGTCATTTCATCATTATTCCTCTAATGCCGCTGATGAAGATGCTGATGTTACTGTTATTTGGAGTCGTGAGTGTTATTTCATAGACACTTCTCTGAGTAAACAGTGTCCTGTTTTTCTTTTTTAACTCTGCCTCATATGAGCTGTTGCTGTTTCCAGGGCGAGAATATTCATGGACTCCATTGAACTGTACCCAGACTCCCACATGCTGTTTGGACAAGGTGTAAAAAAAAAATCATATGTAATAATTAGGCCACCGCGCCGTTTTTATTTTCCTCTGCTGCTCTGTTGGAACAGCAGGGACCGGACACTGCAGTGATATGAACCAGTTTGACTGGGTTAATTAACCCCTGGAGAGATGCACCACACACACACACACACACACGCACACAGAGACACACACTCACTGCTGCTACACTCACAAATCTACCCGTGGTACAGAAAGACCATTGTCTCCCAGCGACTTTCCATTGGCTGGGAGGAGGGGGATGTGTTTAGCAAGAGGAAAGGAATGGATGGGGGAGGGGTGGTGGGGGGTAAAGAAAGAAAACAACCTTCTATGCTGCGTAGAAAAATAAAGGCAGTGACTGGGTTATCAGAGGAAAAGTGTTGAAAGGATGTGAAATCCCTGCACAGGGAGACGTGTGAGGACACGAGACGCTGGACAGGGTCACACAGATGGATTTGAAAGCAGACAAGTGCTTTGGTCCCTGTCGGGTTCCTGATACGCTGACTGACCAGTAACTGGCCGACTGGTGACAGCGGGTGCTGTTTGATTTTCTTTTGCACCATCTGGGTAAAAGCAGCGAACGTTTCACTGAAACCAAGAAAGATAAAGCGCAGACTACAAAGCAGCTGGAGCCGGGCTTCTGTGTCCCGTTACACACTAACTAATACATGTGACAGGCCTCAGGTCCACAGCACAGTTGGTGGCTCGATCAGCTGAGCAGTCGTCTTCCAACCTAAGGGTCAGCGGTCGATTCTCTGTCTCCACAAAGCTGCATGTCCAGGTGTCTTTGGACAAAACACGGATACACAGAAAAAACAAATTACCCAAGAGATCAATGAAGTATTCATCATTATTGTTATTAGTCCGACAACCCAAGGCGTAGCATCGGTCCACGTCAATGTTGAAGGGATGTTCTGTAAGGGGGACACTAGGTCTACGTGTTGGGACTGTGGCCGTGAAGCCTAACTCTAAACCACAGCTGTAGTAGCAGAGACGTTTCCACACACGCTGAACTGTCGGGTGGAGGTGGAACATGGTCGCAGGTTGGCTGAGGCTCACTGAGGTCGGTGCTGGAACCGAGCAGCACCACAGAAACCCAGCTTAGCATGCGGGGGGGATGAATACACACCGAACCACAGCTAACGTGGTCCCCACAGTGCTGGACTCAGCAGCAGAACAGCTTCGCTGTGAACCTTCCTCTCTGCTGCTGTAAACGAGGAGGACAGACTTTCAGAGCAAACCTCCACTGCCCGTTCGAGTGTTGCACCACCCGAATGCGGTGTGTGGGGGGGGCAGCTGCTCATTATTCTGTTCATGCTCTGCGGGACATTGTCCCTCCGTCATTACAGTGTGGAGTTTACAGTGCACGTACGTGTGTGTCTGCATTCACATCTGTCCAAAATCAAACTTCACCCAAGGGTGTAGCTCCTGCTGGCAGAGGGAGATCTGGGGCTAATGCTCCCCTCAGCTCTTACAGTGGGCCAGGACGTGCTGTTAACAGTCACTATTAACACGGACTGTGGCGTGATCAGAATAGTTATTACCTCGACCTTCGTTGGTCCAGTGTGACGCGAGGAAGAGGAACTTTGGCTGATCCAACCCGGCGCCGTATAAACGGAGGCTTTTAAACTACTGACATGGATCATGCACTGATCTGTCTCCTCACAGCACGTCAGCAGCAGAACGTGGATGTGCAGCATAGAAATGAGTCGGCTACCTCTGGACAAACGGGCTGCAGAAGCCTGATGAAAGAGGCGTGGCTGCTGAGAGACGACATGAACATGAGCTCTCCCTGCTCCTTGGTTTGAGGCTGGATCATTAGAAAACACTTATTTCACTCATTTCAGCGACTCTGGAGACTCGTGGAGGATTCTGCGTAACGTGCTGTTAAAATGCGCTGCTGTGAATGTGATGCACACACTCTCATGAACCCAAACTCATTTCTCACCGCCTCCATCTGATGAAAAGACATTTTCACTGCGTGATTTAGACTCTGCAGCAGAGAAGTCATTTGCAGAGCTCAGGATTGCGTCTGGTCTCTGAGGCAGCAGGGACTTAGACGAACATGTCGGGATTAGTAATGAACGGTGATTGAAAAGTAATGTGAGGTTTGTGAACTGACTGTAGAGTCTGGAACCAGACTGCAGCAGCGCTAACGGTTCTGGTTCAGACGCCGTCCTGCCAGGTCCAACATGTTGGATTTGTACAGGTGATAAAAAGACGTGGTTCCATTAATGTCCTTTCTTTTCTGTCTGTCACCGTCTCACTCAGACGACTTTGGACTGTCGGGAGCTGGGCTCTTTCATGGAGGTTCCATCAGGCAGGATCCTTCTCTCCAGTCCCACGAGGACCAGGACAAGAGTTTGGATCGAGGTCCTGCCCCGGGTATTGGATTTACTCCTGGAGCAGCATCGGGCCCTTCGGGGCCTCCCACCACCAACTACAACAACATCCACATTCCCCCGGGAGCCCACGCGCCGGCCAATACTCCAGCTGAGCTGCCTCCGCCCACAGGTAGGAACCGCTTTGAGATTCTGAGTGGTTCTGTTTCCTGCACCTGAAGCTCGGTGCAGTGTGGTGAACGCTCGTAGTGTTTCTCGTCCCCACACTGGAGGCCACAGACGTGCTCGTAGTGTTTGATAAATGGGATGGTAAATAGTTTAATGTGTGTAAACCTGCAGGATAATTAAGCTCAGGCTCCAGCAGCTCCTGATCTTAAAGACAAACCTGCTGAGTGGAGGCTGCAGTTCAGAGCCGAGCCGCTCCGTGATTCAGGGGGAACGAGGGTGGGCGGAGTCAAAAGATTATATGGCGGAAGTTTTTAGTGCTACATTATCCTGGCATGAACTGCAGCATATTAGTTTTACACTCACACAGGAATCAGGTAATTTAGGGTGACTCGGGTTACATAAGCTCCTGCAGAGGAAGCTGGAAACACACACACACACACACACACACACACACGACTGGATGCTGTGTGACTGGCTTTTCGTTGCACGTTCTTAGTGAGGAAGAAGTGATTAAATGAAATGAGCAGCAGACATTGATGTTGGTGCCGGTCCAATCAGAAAGAGTGTTGCTGGCTCCCTCCCTGTGAGCGCTGCTGTGAGCGGCGCGTCTGTGGCCTCGGGTGTGCGTTCCAATTCAAACTTCCTCTCACCCAAACTTTATTTTGACCCATGTTAAAAAGAAATCTGGAATTCTGTTGTTATGAAAGAAAAATCACCTTGAAGCACAAATAGTTTTTGGTCCTGGAGTGAAACCCGTTCAGATGTTCCCAGATGTTCAGGTTGTTCTGCAACGATGTCGCTGTTCTCCAGAAGGACTCGTGTGTCAGAGCCGACACCTCTGGGTTTAAGGGTTGATTGAGTGTGAACATGTTGTTGAGGCCTCCACCCATCCTCATCCCGTCTCCCCTTCAAATTCACATATGATTTCTCACACACACACAAAGATTTGAGTATTTATCGTAATGGGAAGTTGTTGTTTTTTGTTGACCAGCGGAAGCTGTTAAACCAGTGCCTCTGCCCCGAGCAGTGCCCTCTGTTGACCCCACACTGCTCAGCGCCCAGCAGCAGGGTAAGACGCTCCCACACACACACACACACGTAAAAAGACTTGCTTAATACACTGGCCGCTGGTCTGATAGACGTCAGTCGTCATAATCAACAGACCAGCAGGTTTCATCTGCTCAGTGGGTCTGAACTCATTTAATCCATATTTGAATAAGAATTTAAAGCTGCGCTGAATTAATTCACGAGCTTGTGGTGGAGAAAAACAAACTCATTGTGTGCACACCATCAGTTCCAGTCCGGCGTTAAACACGCATCCCATCATGCAGCGCAGATAAGAAACACGCTAAGAATTCAGGGGCAGGAATTAATCCAGAATACTGTGCAAGTCACACCAGCTCCAAGTCCGAGCTCACTGTGCCATTCCTCCTCCACCCACTAACCACCCTCTGTACACTTCTTTTTCCTCTCGCTGTAACGCTGTGTTGTCCCTTATCTCATCTTCTATATATTTGCTCTACCTACTTCTTGAAATGACTCTTTTTTACCTTTCTGAGGTCGCCGTCCTCGTCTCAGCATTTCCCAGCGTGTCGTACTGTCTATGACAAATAAAAGCTGAATCTGACCGGGGTGAGAAGCCGTAAGAAAAGCTTTGACCTCAGACATAAATACCCCAGTGAACTACCGGAGCCCGTTTCATGAAACTACTCCCAGTCGGAGGAAAGATCTGACGTGAGCTCTCGCTCTGACCTTAAGGCAGGTACACGTCTCAGAAATGTGTTTTACGAACGGATGAGTTTCACGTTTCACTCGTTTTTCTCTGGTTCTGATTCACATCAGCTTTTCAAAGCATGAGGCTGCTTCCATAACTAACTATGAACACGCTGACAATGTCTCGATCCTCCGTCTTCCTCCAGCAAAGCTCAGCTAATCATGACTGACTCTGACTAACACACAGAGCTGGGTGGATCTCTGTGTCTGACAGTTTCAACGTGTGTGAAGTTACATTTCATATTTAGTCCGAGTGTGAGAAAAGAAGAGAGAACATGGCTTTACTACCAGAACATAAAATAATCTCTGACAACACCGACAACAACGGTGTGACAGAGCGAGGCTGAGTGGTAGGAATGTCTGAAGATACAGCTCCATCGAATTCACGCTTTGCTTCAGCAGCTTCTGCAGTTTATTCCCACGGACAGAAGGAAGCAGCTGACTGGTGTCTCTGTCCCCTGATGGTTTCTGTCTCTAGAGATCCCAGAACTCAGCAAATACAAATTATACATGACGGCTCGCTCAGGGACACACCTGGTATGTGGGATGGTGCCTGGGTGCCTGGGAATTGAACCCGGGACTCCTGATCACACACAAACGAGGACGGGAAATGAAACCAGGTTTGCTGTGTGCATGGTGTTTAAGAGAGACGACGACTGAAGTCATGGTCCGGGCTCGACAGTGTCTCGGGTGTCAAACTCGTTGGGTTTGTAGGCCCCTGGTTCCGGTCCACAGCTGTGCCTGTGCGAGTGCAGGATGTAGAGGCGTGTGTTGAAGCGTATGTTTCTGTTCTGTCTCCTCTGAGAGATGCGGAAGTTTAACTTGAGCCGGTCTCTGCTCCTCTTTTTCTGTAGAAACGTCATTTATTTTTATACTGTGCACTGACAGCAAAGCTAAAACTCTGCCTTCTCCTCCTCTTCCCACCATTTTCCATTCTTTTTGTCTGTGCCCGTCTTCAGGAGTGTGCAGTCATCATATTCAGTCTGTTCCGTGGTGAAGAGCAATCAGCCAACGGATTAGTGGCTTATGGTGCAACATTTTTTCTCCTGTTCTTCTGCAGGAGCCGTGTTTTATGAGTGTTACTGAGCCAAGACCGACATTATCTGTTGCTCTGTTCATTACGTTTTTAACCACTGTACACCCACATACACAGAAGTTCTGTGCCGG
This sequence comes from Microctenopoma stevenorrisi, assembly GCA_032270685.1. Lineage (NCBI taxonomy): Eukaryota > Metazoa > Chordata > Actinopteri > Anabantiformes > Anabantidae > Microctenopoma > Microctenopoma stevenorrisi. Next base: position 15,855,989 of record JAUMTR010000016.1, read on the forward strand.
CTGAAATGACATCAGCTGTCTCTCTGCCGAAGTCACGTGTTCACTTAGACGTGTTCGTCTACCTCTCTCTCTCTCTCCGTGTCTCGGGCTCGGGCCACACAGGCCTGGTTCAGATTAAAGAGAAGGGGGGAGGACGGACTGAGGGAATAGAAGAGGCTTAATGTATAGGGGAGGAAAGAAACAAGGGAGGTTTAAGGGAAAAACGAGGAAAGAAAATAAACATGGATGCTCGTGCAGCTGAGTCTGTGTGGAATAAAGAAAAAAACCAGATGCTGATGAAGACCATAAGTATGTGGACACTGAAGGACGTCCTCGTGATACATTATTAATGATTAATGCCCACGACGAGAAGAGAAGTCAGCAAGCGATGAGCTCACAGGGAGGGGTGTGTCTCAGAGGGACACTGAAGGACGACATCAGTCTTTCTGTACTGCAGCCTCACACAGTGTCGACCATCATCAGGCAGGTAACACACGAGTCCTTCTCCGCTCTGACTCGCGCTGTGATTCAGTGCTGACGAGTGGTGAGTGTTTTACCAGGAGGTTTCCCTGCTTCTGTAGGAGAGAAAGTTCAGACCAGTTGTTCTGCTGGTAAATGTGCTGCTCGTCTAGGTTTGTTTCCAGTAAGCCGGTGCTTCCTCCTCTTCGGTCACTCTGACTCTTCTCTCATGTTCTCCTCTCGTCACTCCTCCCTCCAGGCGGTGTCCATCTAACCCCGGAGGACTTCACCAAGGCCCAGAAGTTCTGCAAGTACGCTGGCAGCGCCCTGCAGTACGAAGACGTCAGCACGGCCGTCCAGAACCTCCAGAGAGCTCTGAAACTCCTCACCACCGGCAAAGAATGAAGCCGTTGTTCTGCTCCGGTCTGATCCCTCCATCCCTCCTTCCTTCCATTGCCTTCTTTTCGCCCCAGCAGCGCCGCTCTATCTGTCACTGATCTGGCCCACAGCGAGGCGGATACGCAGCTCTCTCTCTCCCTCTCACACACACACACACACACACACACACACACACACACACACACACACACACTGGGCCGTCCTGTGAAGAGAGCTGTTCAGCTCGCCATCAGAGGAGGACATGATGAAAATCAGACTGTAACAATGGCTGCCTGTGTCTGACACGACTGGATAACTGACTCACTGACTGACTGAACAACAGGCCGAATGTCTGACACGTTTTAATTAGCAGAGCCCAAATCTTCTTCACTGACCCGCACTGACTCTCGGTTTTTAGACTTTTAAAATGTTACTCGAGCAATCAAATCAGCCATGGGTAAAAATACGACGCGTCTGAAGTTCAACATGAAAGAAGAGAACCAGCAACAATAACTAGAAGAAAGTTAAATCGGTCGGATCCTCCTGTTCATGTAGTTATCATCACAAACACAGGGCTGACGGTGTAGTGGATGGAGCAGGTGTCGTAGTCTGTGTGATGTTTAATTGGCTTTCTGGCTTCTCAGCGGGCAGAACACCTCAGAACCAGATCCTGTCCAGTGACATGTTTAGCAGCCTTTCCTTTTACACCTCAGCGTGTTCGGTTCTGCAGACGTCAGGACGCGCAGCACCATCATAGTCCAACCCTAACCCTAACAATGCTTAGAGGTGGAGACGCCGCCGCCTCCATCGGGTTCACGCTGCTGTGCAAAAATCACACCTGTCTCCACCCATTCTAGTCAAATTGGGCCCAAAGTTCGGCACCAGACCTTTAGCTGGAAACGCTGTGACTCTGCGACAGGACACTCGACTGGTGACGACTGTAAACGGACCAACGACAGAACGACTGGTTTCCTTCAGAGTCACAGACGACGTTCATCCGTTTCCCGTGTGTTACATGAGGGCGTGACCAGAAATCATTTTACTACATTTGCTGCTTGGTAAGTGAAGACTGTGCCTCGTTTGTCCCGGAGCTGAGACAACTGTGGGGGTGTTGGACACTCGTCCTCCGACTTTCTGTTTCTGTTTAACTTCTGCTGTTCACATATCACTTTCTGTGTAGGTTCTGTTCAGTTCCCGGGTGATGGGTGGGGGTGGGGGTTCTCCAGACTTCTTTCGTTAGACTTTTCACTGAGTTGGTTGAACTTTCTAGTTCTGTTTGAATAAAACCTTTGGAACGATGGTGTGATCTATCTGTTCTCTGCTGTTCTGGTTCCACCTGTTGAATCACGGTCCCTGCAGCCCGGCAGAAGGACACGGTCCGGCCTCAGGTCTGCTGCTGGAGTGAAGACGCAGCTCCAGAGGGAGAAGATGAGACGTGTGGACTACAAACAGTCACACGCAGAGTTTCTACCGTTAACTTACCGTCTTTAAACGGTAGAAATGTCTTAATGCAGACTTCATCTCCATCATGTTCCTCTACATCAGGACAAATGATGTTTCATGCACATATCTACATATAAAACTATGACTGTGGTGCACGAGATAAACGGGACAGGTACCGTTGTCCTCTTCAGGTAGAGACAGCTCTCCGTCTCTCCTCCTCGTTCCTCACCCGTCTGTCTCTTCCATCATCCGTGTTGGAGCTTGACGATCAAGCCACAGGACCACAGGACAGACTCCTGTGTGGCTCCATTCCTCCCACAGCCTGGCTTCCTTTCTCACGAGACTATCACAATAAAGGTATGTGCGTACATACAGAGCTCCAAGCATGAGAACTAAAGGCTCTGCCTCCCTTTCTACATTTAGAAACTAGGAGCCACGAGTAGACCAGCACTCTGAGACAGCGGCGGTGCCACAGGGGCATTGGCCCCGGCTGAAATCTGATCTGTCCTGTTGCTCTAGTGCGATTATATGAATTCATTTCCACTTCCAAACACTAGTTGTGCTACTAAGGGGAATAGGAATGTCAAGCGTCAATAAATCTCACAGAAGAGGCCCCTTACTCAGAGAATTCCTGGATCCGCCACTGCTCTGAGAGCGAAGTGGTCTGCTGATAATATGGTGTGTGTGGTATACTGTGTTGTTGGACTTGAAACATGAGTGAACTGCAGTTAATCTCTCACGTTTTTCACATCGAGAGTAAACGTACTTGGATACTTTCTGCTGATATGTTTCTTGTCTCTTGTGGTCAGTTTGTCCCCGTTTGCTTCTATTTTTGCTGTGTCCAGTCCCGGCACACTGTGTTCACTCCTCGTCATTAAGCCTTTATTCTGTGCCAGAGACCAAACCTTTTCTTTTTTATTAATGTTACGTAATGTCGGTCTTAGCTCAGTATTTTCTGTGCCCGTCTCTGGCTTCGTGTTTTCAGAGCGAGGTGAGGGCCTCAGCCTGAGGACAAAACATATAAAACCTGCAGGAAACTGATGGCAGCTCACACGCAAACATTTCAAATGAAAAGAGAATGAAAGCATCAGATGTGATTTTCTGTCGGTTAGAAAGAGGACCTTGCTGTTTCATGTCATTTAATTCACAAACTGTGTGTCGGATGATTTTCACTTGCTCCACCCTCAGCTGCCTCCCCCAAAGTTTCCCTGAGCGTCCTCCAGGCACTGGCCCAAGAGTCGAAGGGGTCAGGTCCCACAGAGAGACCAGAGTGGCACAGCTCCATGAAGAGAAACTGGCTGAAGGGGATTTGAAACTACATCAAAGAGGATGTTTCATCCTGTAGCTTTTACTCTGAAGGTCTAGAACAAACTTCATCACAGTCACAGGATTCACTAAATCATCAGGCAGCTCGTCGGGTCCGGTTTGAGCACAGAAGGCCCAGTTTAAACCGTCAGAACATTCAGGATGCAGGACTTTGACCTACATTTCTCTGAGTCGACCTGCAGCTTCTCCCTCCACTCCCACGTTTTTATCACACAGGAACATCAGAGGCAAATGAGCTGCTCACTGTTCCTGCTCATCACAGGATCCGTATCATCAAACACACACCACTGATGCCGGGGACAGATGCTGTCATTCTTCCTGACAACCTGTTGGATGTCTGTTTCTCAGCAGCTGGAGGACGAGTGGTTGCCACAGCAACGGAGGAAGAGTCGGTGTCAGGCTTATATTTATGTATTACTTTATTACTTATTTATTTATTGGGAACCATCCGTTATTTTCTGTTTGACCACTTTTATTTTGAAGTTTTGTGCCAATGCGCGTCAGGCAGCATTTATTTTGACAGGCTGAGGCCGGAAGTCAGACCTACGCGTTTCATCCTTCCAGCCTCCGAACTTAACGATCCAGCTCTGCGCTGTTTTTCACTTGGTTGAAGCATCTTCGCGTCGCCGCCGCCTCCGTCGAGTCCGGATCAGTAAACCGAACCCAGCGAGCAGCAGAACCGCTCTCCCCTCTCTTCCCTCTCTTCCCTCTCTCCCTCTCTCCCTCTCTCCTCGCCCTTTTTGCTTCTCTCCAAACTTGGAAGAGTTTTGCGCGTCTGCGGGGCGCGTTCTGGTTTTTGTGGAACAGTCTCAGCAAAAGTTTCAGCGCGAGAAAAAGAAGAAGAAAAGTTCTGTGAGACCCGGAGCAGGGGGACCATGATCCTGCAGGGGGACCAGCTGCCGCCCCACTAAAACATGTGAGTCTCCGAAAGTCTGATTGAAGAGTTTCAGCGGGTTGTTGGTTTAATTTCGTGTTGAGCGCAGCAGTTCTGCTGCAGGCTGATCAGCAGTTTACTGGACCGGCACCAGCAGCTGGGATTCAGTGGTTCTGAGGTGCTGGTTCTCCCAGAGCTGCTACGGCTGCACCTGTCTCAGCTGACAGCGTCTCAGATCATCTGAAGATAACAGAACAATGATCAGTGTGAGTGTGGTGGTTCACAGTGATCAGCTGTTGGGTTTGGACTTCATCACAGAAAGTGTTGTTTAGGGTGCCAGCTGGTACACACGCACAGAAACATGTGTCTGTGTTTGGGTGACGTCAGCCAGCTTCCTGTTGACAGGAAGTGTGTGTTGACACCTGAAGCTGCTCCACAGGTGACGCAGGTTCACTGCTCTCAGAGGGACGTGGTTCGAGGGTCCAGAGGACCGGATTCGACCCGTCCTCCTGCAGCTGGAGTTGGGTCCTGGTGACGTTTGTCATAAAGAAGTCCGCTCTCTCCCAGCACCTGTCTCCAGGTCTTCGTTATGTCCTCTGTCTCTGCTGCTCTGCTGTGAGACGTCCGTGGGATTCAGGATCTGGGCCATAAAATGTCGGACTGATGGTTTGCAGGCTGCCGTCCAGCCCCGCAGACACATGAATTGCTCTCTTTATGCCGTCGTGTCCGCAGCCTTGTTCCTCGCTGACCTCGCTCCACTTGTCATTTGCTCCCATTTCCATACTGGAGACAGAGGAGGGAGGAGGGGAAGCGAGGAGACGAGGAAACGAGATGCATGAGTTGACAAAGAGGCGAGTTTTCTTTAATGTCAGGAGCTGCATGAATTTACAGCTTTGGAATGAAACCGGGTTCTGCTCTCAGGGTTTGAAACACGTAAAGAAAAAGTTCTTCGTCTCTTTTCTTTCTCCACCTACTGCTGATGTAGTTTCAGTGCAGCAGGTGGAGACGCAGAATGAGCTCAGGCCGTGTGTGGATCAGTGTGTGACGAGAGCGTCCCGACCCTGTGTGTGCGTGTGTGGACTGACTGATGTCTCTCTGTCCTGTTAGGGAGTCCCGTACAGGCGGAGGACGAGGAGGGAGGTGGAGGCTCCGTCACGTCTTTCCAGTCGTCCTGCTGTGGACGATTCTGCACAAACACGGTAGGAACCAAGTCAGCCTTCATCAGGACACTTGCTCTCACAGCTGGACAGATGTGGACTTAGATGTGTTTAGACAGCAAGTAGGAGGAAAGTGGGGACATTTCTTATGAATCAGAATCAGAATCAGAATCTGTCCCCGTTAAATGAGGACTGCATTAGATGGTGAGGACATTTCAATCTGGAGACATCAGTGGACAAGTCTCTTGTCCCTCGCTCCTCCACCTCCAGACACAAACAAACAATTAGGTGGTTTCTCTCTGGAGATGAGTTCACAGGCTGTTAATGAGCGTCCTCAGTCAAGCAGTAATTAATATGTCCACAGCTGTGAGAGCAACTCGGACAAAACAAGCGCTGAACACTGATTATAACAATGCTAGTCTGATTATAACGACGTTAGTCTGATTATAACGTGACGTTAGTCTGATGTTAGTCTGATTATAACAACGTTAGTCTGATTATTACGACGTTAGTCTGATTATAACAACGTTAGTCTGATTATTACGACGTTAGTCTGATTATAACGTGACGTTAGTCTGATTATAACGTGACGTTAGTCTGATTATTACGACGTTAGTCTGATTATTACGACGTCAGTCTGATTATAACGTGATGTCAGTCTGATTATAACGTGACGTTAGTCTGATGTTAGTCTGATTATAACAACGTTAGTCTGATTATAACGAAGTCAGTCTGATGTTAGTCTGATTATATTGCGACGTTAGTCTGATTATAACGCAACGTTAGTCTGATTATTAAGACGTTAGTCTGATTATAACGCAGCGTTAGTCTGATTATAACACGACGTTAGTCTGATTATAACACGACGTTAGTCTGATTATAACACGACGTTAGTCTGATTATCTGAAGACATTTAACAGGAACCTTGTGTGTTTAACAGCAGAATATTGAGCTGTGTGTGTGTGTGTGTGTGTGTGTGTGTGTGTGTGATGATGTTGCTCTGTTTTATTCCATGTTCACCTCCATGTTTTCCACGTTGCTGCTGTCGGAATAAAAACACTTCGTTAAACTAGTTTTGTTTTGTTGTTTCCGTGTTAAAAATCCACTGGCAACATGGAAATGATCCTTGAAACCAGTTTGAGAAGCGTCTTCGTCCGGCAGCAGTGATTCATTCTCCATCTTTCATTGGTGTCATTTCTTCTTCCTGTGTTTCATATTTTCCACGTGCGAGCTCGAGCATGCTTCCACTAACACGAGAGCCAGAAAAAGTCACGGCTCCTTCGCGAGGTCATTCTCATCTGCTGCGCTCCCGTCATCGCTGGGGAGCCGCGGCGCTTCTCATGCATCCGTTCGTTTGTGTTCCACGCGTACAACACACACGTTAACATGTACACGTTCAGAGATGCCTCCAGTGCCGGGCTGAACCTGGAGGGGGGGTGGGGGGGCGTACTTATGGCCACATTCTGCTTCGCTGTTTCCCTCAGTCCGTGCTGTCATCAGAGAAGGGAGCAGCGTGGGAAGGAGACGGAGCCAGACACAGATTCTTGGCCGTTTGTATTTTCCACATTTTGACAATTTAAAAGAAAGAAGAGGGGCGTGTGTGTGTGTGTGTCTCTGTGTGTGTGTGTGTGTGTGTGTGTGTGTGTGTGTGTGTGTGTGTGTGTGTGTGTGTGCGCGTGTGTGTGTGCGTGTGTGTGTTTAATGTATTTTCCATACCGTACCCGCAGCCTCAGGCCAAACGAGTGGTTAACACACAGTCGTAAATGTTCCGAGCAGCACAAAACCACACACACACACACACAGACACACACAGAGGTTAGAAGAGTGTGAACATGACCCACATGTGTGTGTGTGTGTGTGGGGGTGTGTGTAGATAAACTGAACCAAGAGAAGATGAAGATCGTGTGAGAACACACGAAGTACACGCTGTACTGCAACTGCACTGAAAGTACACACAGCGTGTAACTCTACATGTCAGTACACAGAGCTGAGGACAGCACCGCTCTGGATCCACCAGGACCAGCATGTGACATCACCTCTCTGTGTTTCTCGTCTGTCTTCGTGAGCGTGGCGGGTTCTGATCACTGACCAGTTATTGACTGATAACACTCGCGGCCTGGTAGCTCAACGGGTTAAGCGTCAGACTAGGATGCAGAAGGTCGCAGGTTCGAACCCTGTCTGACTCCTAGTCCATCCCCTACCAGGTGTGTCCCTGAGCCAGACACACAGCGCTAGCTCCCTGTAAGTCGCTTTGGATAAAAGCGTCTGCCAAGCAAAGTGAAGTAAAGTAAAGTAAAGTAAGTCCCCCGTGGATGCCACTCACAATTGTCTTCTAGTGAAAGACGAGGATGAGGAGCGGGAGGACAAACACCTGGGGGAGTGACTCAGCGTGTGCGTGTGTGTTTGTCAGGGTTCTGGTGATTAGACTGTGTTGATGTGAAGAATCTTTATTAAGTTTGGTGGCAGACAGTGTTTGACGTGTCAGGACGTGTGTGGGGGGGGTTGGGGCAGGTGTGTGTGTAAATCCAGGTCTTCACAGAACCTTTGAAGGTTTGTCTGTTGAACCACACACACATTGTAACGTGTGAGCAGCGGTTTTGCTTTGATTTGGGAGAAACGAACAAAGAGGGAGGCAGGAGGAGGAGCAGAGGAGGTGGGAGGAGGAATGTGAGGGAGAGAGGAGGGCAACCACTAATCCACAGGATCACCGTGAGAGGCTGTTTCGGGATCCGACGTTTAAAGTATTCAAAGTCTCGCGTCACGTGGTTGTTGCTGTCGCGTGAAACGGAGGAGAGAGATGCGCAGCGCTTTACGGGGTCGGAGGAAGCTGCTGAGCACATCCAGCTCCTCTGAGTCTAGAGTCCTCTCCTCACGTTCCCACATGGTGAAACCAGGACGAGCTCAGTGTGTTCAAACCAAACTGATGTTCAGGCAGCGTTAGCAACAACCTTCATAGGAGCCAGGAGCCAGGTTAGAGACACCGGTCAAAGTGGGTGTCGGAGGGAGGACACGCATAGAAGTCTCTGTCCAGCCTGACGTGCTGCATCTCTGCTTCTTCACTGGCATCTGGACTTTCATGAAGTTTTTCACCTGTCTGCTGCCTCCTGCAGAATCCTGTCTCCGTTCATTTCTGGTAAAGAGGCAGGAGGAGCCTGTGGAGGGAG
>JAUMTR010000016.1:15866475-15892049 GCA_032270685.1 Microctenopoma stevenorrisi
CACTCACACACTCACTCACACACACACACACACACACACACACACACGCACGCACACACATACACACACGCACACACACAGAGACACACACACACGCACACACACGCACACAGACGCACACACACACACTCACACACACACACACGCACACACGCACGCACACACACACACACACACACACGCACGCACACACACACATACACACACGCACACACACAGAGACACACACACACGCACACACACGCACACACACACACATACACACACGCACACACACAGAGACACACACACACGCACACACACGCACACACACTCCAGCGTTGTATAGTGATGTAAGGGTCCGCTTGGTTTAGGACCGCGTTGAATGACTAAACGAACCTGTTAGAAACAGGAGTAATAAACGTGACTCCACCTGGACGAGCCTCCAGTCACCGCAGTACTGCTCCAGAATGTGGGAACAGAGTATGCGTCACTAGGCAGCTTCCTTTGGGGTTAAAACACACACACACACATTCTGCTGTGTGTGACGCTGCCCCTGCGTTGGCTGTGGGTTTGGCTCAGGCCACGGCCGAGTCCGGCATCAACAGAGGCCATTGTTGCCCAGAGAGACGAACCATTCTTTCCACTTTGCCTTTGGGGGGAGGCTGGTGGAGGCCAGCGTGTTTTATGATGCATGTAAATGAGACTGATGGAGATTTGTTGTGTTCCAGTTTCACACACAAACACACCTGATGCTTCGTGTGCATTATGAGTCTCAGCGACGACGCAGCTTCTTCTTTTACACGCGTCACTGAGCTATGCGACTATTTCTAACCCAACCTTTCCTGCATGTGCATGGGTGGTGTTTTGTTGGGTGTGTGGAGCAGGTCTGGCAGGTTTGGGATTTGTGACGAAGCTGATGTGGTGGAAGTGAACGTGTTCCGGGAAGCCCGTCCACTCCCGTTTGCCTCCTCCTGATGTTTGACCTCTCAGAGATGAAGTCCTCGCGTGTCTCTTCTCGTCTTGTCCTTGTGTAACACTGGTTTGGTTGTTAAACCTTCATGTGCCTCTTTGCTCGCTCTCTTTTTAACTCTCTGACCTGCAATGACCAACTCAGCTGCGTTTGTCCTCGAGTTCTTCTGAAGCTGCCTGTCCTCCCTCCATCTGTTTACGTGGGTCTCTCTACTTCTTGTCCTGGTCTCGCTGAGTTCAGAAGTTATCACCCCATTAAATGCTCACTATCAGTTGTTATCATGTCAGTAATTGGGCTTCAGTGGGGGGGGGGGGGCAGTTCATTGATACCACGGCAGGAGTCATTACAGGAGCAGTAGAGTCTGCAGAGAACCGTTCAAACTGAAGGTGTTTGAAGTGGTGCTCTTTCCATCTGAACACCACCTTGTTCTCTCAGAGGTGGAGCAGGCCCCCGCTACACATGACAAACTGATAAGCGTTCCTGAATGGGGTGATAACGCGTCCTGGTCTTCCAGCTTCTTCCCTCCTGAGTGATGTTACCTGACGTTCTCAGCTTCACTTCTGAACATTCATGAATGTATCGTCCTGCCGCCACATCCAGTTCTGGGCTGCAGCTCCACCAACTGTAACCGGGTGCTGACGGATGCCCGGGGGGAGATCACGTCGCCCTGCTACCCCCAGAAATACCCCAATTCACAGATCTGTACGTGGACCGTGCAGGCCCCTGCCGGCTTCATCATCCAGCTCACCTTCCTGGACTTTGACCTGGAGGAGGCTCCGGGCTGCATCTACGACCGAGTGCTGGTGAACACGGGCAACGCAGACGTGCTGTTCTGCGGCCTGACGGCGAACGGGCTGACGCTGAACTCGACAGGGAACGTGATGGAGCTGTCCTTCACCTCCGACTTCAGCGTGCAGAAGAAGGGGTTCAATGTTAGCTTCCGACACGGTAGGTCCAGGTGTGGTGTCTGTTAACGATGTTGTCTCAGCCAATGGGACGTGATGTGGATGAGGTCAGGTGACTCTCGCTCTGACGCGCGCGTGTTTCCGTTTGTGTGAGCTGCGTTTTCCCGTCGCTCCAGACACAGACAAACTGTCGTATTCATCCCAACCTGGGGATCAAATGCACGTTCAGAATAAAACAGAAGGCGCCGGGTCAGCTTCAGGCAGGAAGATGAAGTCATTTGTGTTAACTTCCTTTTTCTCTCCTTTCACTTTATTTTGCGTTACCTCCTACACTTCTTTATTCCCTTCTTTCCTTCCTTGCTCCTCTCCTTTGCTCTCCTCCTCCTCTCCTTCCTTCTCCTCCTTCGTAGTTGCTGTGGCCCTGAGGAACCAGAAGGTCAGCCTATCCAACGGTAACGGCAGAATCACGCAGGTCGCCAACACCGTTACCATACCAACCCTCAGCCAGCTGACGACCTGCTTTGAGGTGCAGCGCAGCACTGAGAAGCTGGTATCTCTGACACACACGAACTCATTGTGCAGAGCCGGTCCATGAACGTTCCTTCTCTGAGTTGTGCTTGTTCCCGTGCAGAAAGAGTGGCTCTTCACCTACCGCGACAGCAGCCACAACGTGGCGCTGGGCTTGGGCACCGACGGCAGCGGCATGACGTGGATTGTGGATGGAGTGAGCTGCGCCATCAGCACCGTTCTCTCGCCCGCTGACTTCACTTCACAAATGAAGAGCTTCTGCGTGGTGTGGTCAGCAGCGAACGGGAGGGTGGAGGTTTATTCGGATAAAGTGCTGCGGACAAACGTCTGCACCGCCTCTGTGGGACACACGGTGCCGGCAGCTGGACTCTTCCAGTTAGGAGGTAAGCTGGGTTTGGACCCGTAAATCAGAACCAGCTTTATTCACCAAGTCTGTTGCACACCAGTACATGAAAAACAAGAAAAAGGGACAAATTATGACAAGACTGAGTGTGTGTAGCTCTGTGTTTTTAATGCGCTGCCCATCACCTGTGTTCAGGACTACAGAGCCTCGATGGGAACATCTACAACCTCCGGCTTTGGAATTACGCCATGACGCTGGTCCAACTGAACGCACTAACATGTGCGTCATTGGGAAACGTCATCGACTGGGACAACAGCTACTGGACCATCCCGCCCACACTGGCCCAGACCGACACCACGCTCAGCTGCAGTGAGTACGGCGATGTTGTTGAGCGGAGAAGTACGAGCACATCTCACGACATCCAGATCCCTGCTCTGGTCAGAGATCCAGATCCACTGAAAGTCCATGGGCAGGTTCCTGTGCAGGCGCGCACACACACACACACACACACACACACACACACAGTTTCACTCATCCTCCTCCTCTGTGGCGTCTCCCTCAGCGAGGGATCTGTGTAATTCCTGGCCCTTCACACGATCTTCATCGTCTGCTTGTCAGGCTGATGACCTCTGACCCTGCGTCGTTTAAATGACCATGGCTCATGTTCCGATTCATTAGCTGCGTAGCTGATACCTCCATGAACCTGTGATGTCAGGGCCTCACCTGTAATGACCCCCCCTCCTTCATTATCATTATCTGTGTGAACTCTGTGATGCCCACTAATCTGTCCTTCTCTTCACAGCCTGCTTCCCTAACTGCATTCAATTAACTTCTGCTGCACCAACTGGTGGTGAGTGCTGCTAACATGCTGCTAATCAAAGTGTGTGTGTGTACGTGTGTGTGTGTGTGTGTGTGTCTGAGCTGTGATGCATGTTCACAGTATTCAAAGAAAAGCTCGCATTATAACTCGACTGTTTCGTATCCGTACATGTTCTTACACCCACGGGTGGAGCTCTCACGGCAGCGATGTTTCAGTCTGTGGACCCTGTGAGCATGAAGGGTGAGACCTGATGGCTGAGGCCACATCTGGAGCTCCTTCACAGACGTTCTCCAGCTGCTGCTGCTTTCTCTCGTGGCTCTGACGTTTATGTTCCTGACATGTTGTTCATGAAGGTTTTAATTCAGCCGCTGCTGCGCCGTGAGCAGGACACCAACCGAATGTTTGTGTCCCTGAATACTCCAACAACAAAGAGAAAAGCAGGATTTTGAGGACAGGTTCCAGGATTTGACAGAATTCATCACGTCTTATATTTTATTTGTGAGGACAGGACGCGAGGACGTCGTCGTCCTTTGTCCTGGGTCTGACTCAGCTCTGGTCGAGGGTTGGGGGGGGGTAAGGTTTAAACATGAACTTTATGTTTCATTTTAATCAAACGTGCTTTGAACATGCTGCTCTGATGCCCCCCCCCCCCTTGTTTCCACAGAGAGAGGTGCGCTGGATTTGTGTACCTTGAAAATGTTATTTCCTTTTTACGAGTCCAACAGAGTCTCTGGACCATGTGAAGCTGTTTCATGTTTCTCTTTGGTCTCGTAATGAGGCCGGCGGCTCATGTGGGGGCGGAGCTGTCGCCGGGCGCCCGCCGAGCTACATGTCCGGAGACGCTCCTCTGTTTGTCCAGCTCCCTCTGGTTGATTACTCGTGTTTCATCTCTTATTGCTGCCACAGGGTGAAACACTTCCTGTTCCCCCCCGATCCTGAATTACAGGATCGTTCCTCTCATTACGACTCGAGCCTCGTCTCTCTCTCTCTTCCCTCGGGTCAATCGCCGAGGCTTGTGGACACGCTCACGAGGTTCTTCTTCTCTCCTGCTGTGCTTTGAGCGTCCTCCAGGTGTCCTCTCTGCTTGGATAAAAGTCCGACTGGGACCTTGGTTTCTTCTGCCTCCATCATGACATCTCTCACCTTCGCCACACAGCGTGTTCTGATCTGCCCAACGGGTTAAGGACAGCGACCAGGAACCAGGCGTTAGATCTGACCCAGTTGACTTTGTGTGTGTTTAATCTCCTGGTTCTGCATTGGTTCTGTTTAGAAGGTTGAAGAAACCTGCAGAGTGATAAAACGTCTCCTACTGAAAAACCTCTTTTCTAATTTAAACTCAACCTGCGATCAACCAAAATAGGGGGGGTTCCGACGAGATAGAGTTCGTGGTGGTTATAAAGTGGGTTCTGGTCTTCAGCATCGACCCACTTTGACCTTCCCAGACCACAGAAAGACTTAAGTCCAGCCTGACAGAGTGAACAGTGAAACCTAAGCGAGCTGTGCAGGTTAGGACTTTACCTATGACCCATGTTCACAAACCCAAACCGCTTCTCTCGCTGCGAATAACAAACACGAAGGGAACATCATTTGCATTTTGAACTCTCGCACGGACCCAACGTTACTTATCTGCTGATAAGCTGAATGAACATGAATGATTTGCTGTAACAGTAGCTGCGTGCAGATCAAATTCCTATTTTTACAGTAATGACGCTGGAATGTTGAGAAGTCCTCCTGCTGCACGAGAATTAGATGAATCATAGCTCATTGTCTCCACACCGAGCTCAGCGGAGCAGAACCGAGCAGCGTTCACTCTCCCTCATCACCACGCGCGGCTCAGCAGAGCTGCAGCTGGCAGGGGAGGGGGGGGGACACCTGCAGGTTTGGTAACAATGGCAGCATTAAAGCAGGGTATGAAGGAGGGACGGTGAAAGAGGAGAAGGACACAGCACAGTATGTGACGGGCAGATCATGACTGGGCACAATCCTCAGCCCTCCTCGCCTCGTTTGAACCACACGCCATCTGCGATTATTGCATTCCTGCGTTTTCGCTCAGCGATCTGCGGACACACGTTCCCTGTGTTGCTGTATGTGTCCTGCTCTCCCGTGAATGAACAGTGTGTGTGTGGGCCGGAGCCGGGCTCAGGATTATATTTCAAATGGTCCGAGCTGTTAAAAGCTCTCGGTTGGTTGGACTTACTGTCCCTGCAGTGAGACATCAGGGGTATGATCCCTGCAAGCTGCCAGTCTGTTCATGTTCATGTCAGCGTGTAGAATGAAGCCAACAAGCAAGAAAGCCAGCTGATGAAAACGATCTGGTTACCTGATCACCAGCTGATTAACCTCTATGTTCCCTCGTCTCTCCAAAGGTGTCTCCCCACCCAGCAACACGCCCGCCATCACCAGCTGTGACACCTCCGGCCTGGACTGCCCAGGTAGGAAAAATCAACCCTCTTCCATCGAGAGCACCGTCATGTGTCAGGTGAAGGTTTCAGGGTGAAGGTGTGGAGCCCCAGACCCACAGCCAGGGATGGTTGATCCTAACCCTAACCCCTCCTCACTGACCAGATGGAACTGAGAAGCTGCTGTTGGTATTTTTCTGCGATGCACTTCCAGTAAAATGTTCACTCAGAGCTTCACTTCATTTTAAGTAAGGTTAACGAAGTAGAATCTACAGTGTCACAGAGACTCCTCTGACGGCGTGACTCAGTCCTGCTCCACAAATGTCAGTTCTCACAGTATCCTGCACTATTAAGGCCTCAGAGGGACATTGTCTGAAAGGTCAGTTTTTGTGGGATGGTGCTCATGAGGGTAATAGAGTCAAGCAAATTAAGACAAAGCTCGTTTTCCAGAATATAAATGACTGCGGCGGTCCGGGCAGACACCGGACCACCGGAGAGTTCTACCAGTTATACGTTTAATTCTCGAACTAAATTGGTCTAGAGAATGCAGGGTGGGTTGAAGAGCAGGACCCCTGGAGTGAGTAGGAAGCCAGTGGGCCACCAGGACACCTGAACCCCTGCGAGAGGAGTCGTGCTTCAGCACACTGAGCCTTCGTTAAGGTGGAACCATCCATTCAGAAGGTTGTTCAGACTGCTGTGGTGCTGACTGGTTTCACATTCATGCTTTTAATTAGCACTCGGCGAACAGGTGCAACTAAAATTCAGAGCAGGACAAGACAGAAACTAGACTTTCTAACAATGTTCGGCTACTGGCAGCATATGTGACGTTTGAAATCCTTTCCCATCTCCAGAGTCACTTTAATGATGAATATGACCTAAACACAACACTGTAACTCACATTCAGCAGAAAAACAGTAAGTTTGTTCACACACGTACAGGTACATCATTAGCTCTGCCTGTTAGGTTTGTGTTCGTACAGTTGGTCCTGAAAGACTCACACCCAGTTGCAGAGGATCATCCGAGTTAGCTTCAGAGCAAATGGAGACACACCGTGCTGTGAAAGATGTGGCGCCTCTGCCTGTTTCTGCTGACAATACCAACACCAAAGCTAAGTTACTGTAGTTGCTAGATAATGAGTTGATTTACCTTCCTGAAGTCAAAGGCTGAGGAAAGTGGAGTCTTCTTGGTATGGTACTCTTCACAGTGCCTCCTGAGCATTCATCATCCACTGCATCTTTTTCTCTCTCATCCCCACCCATTGACACTCCCTCCAGCCACTTCCTCTCCCACCACCTCATCCATTGACTCCACTAACACCATCAATGCTACTAATGCCAGCACCGACGGTAAGCAAGCCTTCATCCTCGCTCTCCACCCACTTTTTCATGTGCTCCGTCCAGAGGCCATCAAGTCTTTTTTTAGTTGGTCAACATTTCTGTCGTCTTCCCGTGTGAAGCAGCAGTGATTGGATGTTCTCTGATTAGGGTCAAATCATTTTGAATGTGTAGCTCATGGGATGTGGGAAAGGTCCTGCCTGTGAGTTTACACACGTTTGAAATAAAAAGTTCTATCCCCTGTGAGCACTGGTTGATCTACGCCTTCTCGCTTTGCTGTGTGCAGTCCTTCCTCCCATCACTCCAGCTCCATCCATCATCCCCACCACTAGCATACCTCTAACCACAACCAGCACCACCACTACCAGCACAACCAGCTCCTCTTTTTCTGGTAAGGCTTTATCGCTTTGCTGCTTTGTTGTTGCCCATGACCTCTAGATGTTTGAAATAAAAACGTCATGACTGGACGTTTCCTCCTCTGAATCTTATTGAATGCAGTTCACTAACTGACAAACTGAGCTTCCCCCTTTAACATACGTAACGTCTGTAGTCAATGAGCTAAGGACATTGAACATTGCTATTGAAAGTCACTGCACGCTTAATCTCAGCTTGTGCAGTTTTTCCTCATCACATTGTTTCTCGAACACGTTAGGAGCTTTTCCCATTAACAAAGTGTGACTGTGTATTTTTGTGTTGCTGACTTATTCATTGTGCTAATCAGTTATGGCTACGGCTACCCTCACCGATGGCACTACTGCCCCTGCTCCTCCCCCTCCATCCAGCAGTACAGCACATGGTAAGGTAGCTAACCTCGTCTGAATGTCGCCACTAGCTAACGTTATAAACCACTGACACATGGCACGTTTGACACAGTCCAGGTATGATGGGCGCAGCTTTTTACACGGGTCACGTGACGACTCACATGCACACACAGCCAGAGGCGGCATTAAACTAATGGGTTCTTCAAACCTTCTCTTCAGTTAATTGACGTTCTTAGCGGTGACTCGTTAATCACATCTAACGAAGGATCTTCTTTCCTGACTGTTTACATTAGCTTGTTTTGTTCTGCTTGTATATTGTGTTGATGTTAATGACATAAACCTAAACCGTGATGATGGGTTAGAGTCAGGCCACCTCTAGTGGTAGTGTAGTACAAGTACATGTGAACGCACATACAGCAGTAGAATCAGTGCGGGTGCTAATGTGCTAATGCTAACACGCTCCACAAACCTTTTGCACAAAAACACATCTACTATAAGAAAAACAAAGGTTTCCCATTTCAGTGTTAAATGTGTTTTCACCCAGAGCCGCGTGCATTAAGCTAATGAGATGTTCTGTGACTTCTCCCTATAGACCAACAGACAACCAGCACCACAACAACTGCTTCAGCTGCTCCCACTAACAGCCCAGCTACTAACCCCCCACTGCATGGTAAGAGCCACACAGCTGGAACGAAGCCCGTGGCTAGTGACAGGCTAGCTACACGTTGCAGGTTTAATCTGGATGGGAGGTTCAGAAACAGTATGTGTGCAGTGAGTGATGATATACAGTATTTACTTATTTATACAGTTTTATATTATTATTATTTTTAATTATTAAAATGCTGGAGAAAGGAGTAAATGCTCACTTTTGAAAGGTTCATTAAATCAGATTTTTGTTTTCTGTTGATCAGCTAATCAATTTAAATTGACATTACCAAGTTAGACACTGGTCATGAAGAACCTGAACCTGAACCACTTTCATCATGATGTTTTAAACAGCTCTTTTTTAACGCCTGGAGATCTTTTAATATGCTGCTAATAACATAATTTCTAGCAGACACATCATGATCACACTTCTTACCTGTGTAGCTTTATGTAGGTTTCCTGCATCCATCCTTCATCGTGATTCTCCCGCTCTTTCCTCTCCAAAAACAGTTGAAGGAGTCACTCCTCCGCTGCTGTTAGTAACCATTAACCTACCAACCACTTACTCAGCTGTTACTGCTGCTTCCTCTCGGGGTAAGACGCTCTCCTGCATGTTTAGCCCAGCAGCAATGATCCGCTCCTGTCGTTTGTCTGTTCTCTTTAGAAGAAAGCGGGGATTCATTTCAACACTAGTTTATTAAATGTTTCATCATTAGTTACTTTCTGTGTTATCTTAATGTTTTCAGGTTCTTTATGATCAGCATTGGGAATCTGCTGCTGCTTCCCCTCTGGTGCTACTAATCTTTTTTTTGCTTGAAGTTACTCTTTATCCCTTTTTTACTACTTAAGCTGCGTTTTTATTGTGATGTAAATATCTCAATGTGTTCGATGTGCCGTGTTCTGGTGACAGTGAAGAATGCGTCGCCAACCAAACACTCTTCTTCTGCTGCTCCTGCAGTTTCTCCTCCTGTATCCCTTGCTTCCAAGTCCAGTCAGTTGGCTTCTGGTCCAGCTGCTCATCACAGAAGACTCAGGCATGTTTTTGGATTCACTGCTGCTGGACCACTTGTTTCTCAGGCTCCTAGACCTGACGCTCATTCAGGACATTTAAGTAGACGATCAAGACCTGGAATTGTCTCTCTTCATAGGTCCCTTGCATCCAGTCACTTAAGTCATCCAGACCAAAGCCCTGGGTCCTCCCATCAAGCCAGACTCAGAGCTTCAGCTCACGGTCCCCCTGCTCCACCTGAACCCTATCACTTAAGACCTCCAGTCTCCCTCCCCAGGCTTTTAGGACACCGTAGCTCCAAGACCTCCCTAGGGTTCATTTCCACGCCTTTGATCTGGCAGGGGAGAAAATGGCCAGCTGGAGGGAGACGTCCAATTTCCACCAGAGCACCATCCAGGCCGACATGGGTTCACATTACAAAACCTGCTGTACTGCAAAACGATCTCAAATCCACACCCAGACCTTCAGACACTATACAAACAACTGGATTCAGATACACACCTGGGGTGGACAACACAACAGGCCGCCTACATGCGTCAGCTCAACCCACATCACAAGCAGACGCTTCACACCATCCAACCTCTAACGAGGAGACAACTGCATCAGAGGTCTCTGCCTCATCTCAGAGTTTGTTTCCATGGCAACGTAGAGACGAGGCATTAGACACAAAGGAGTCGTCCTCAGTGGTGGGAGCATCACACCCGTCGTCGTCTTTGTTGTCACCGCCATCTTCACTCGGCTACAGAAAGAACAAACCTGTAGCAGCACAGTGGTCACTGCTCGGAGGGATAGGTGGGGGAAACCAAACAGTTGTTAGGGGTAACTGGACACATCCTCTGGAACCACTAGACAGTGAAGACTCATCGGGGTCCCCGTCACTTGTCTATGATTTGACTGAGTTTGTGGAGAAGGGTGATTCCTTCTTGTATGAGTTTGATGCAGCCTACTCCCTGGATAAACCAGCCACCATCTCTCCTGCCTTCATCAGCCCTCACGCCAACAACCAACTATCATCCAACCAGCCCGACTCTCGTGGCACTTTACTTCAAGTCGCACGTCCTTCAGGGGCTTCTGAAGGAAGACGTGAACATTTGCTAACAGAAGCAGATCTTCACAATGACTCGGAGAGACTAATAGCAGCCAATCGGCTTCCTCTGTCCTACTCACAAGATGGATTAAACCCAGAAGCAGTTACCGTTTCTCAGACTGTGACAGGAGCACCAACCCACCGCTGGGTTTCAAGGAGAAATCCCAGCTCACAAGCTACAACTCAACTACTACAAGCACCAACTTTCCAACCCTCTCTCATTATTCGCCCTCCAGCTCTGGTCATACATCCAACACCTTCTCTGCCCGTGATACGACTACGCTTCTCTACTTTTCACTCGGAGGAGAGTCTCCCCAAACACACCTTTTCCTCTTCAGTGCCACAGAAGGAAGAAGTAACTCTGATGTCTGAATCCTCACTTGCTTCACCCCCATTGAACAGAATGCATGAAGCAGACATAGCTGAAAGACTTAACAATTTAGATAGTACAGACTTACTTATTCTCCATAGATCCTCAATTTCTTCCCCCAAAACTTCTTCTAACACTTTTATGTCTTCCCCATCCTCTGCCCTGGGTCTTACTCCACCATCAGCTTCTCTTGCCTTTCTGTCAGCCTTTACTCCCTTTCCGTCCTCTCAATCCTCCATCAATCTATCCGCACCATTGCTTTCCTCCCCCAGCACTGTTGCTTTACAAGTTCCAACCCCACCATCTCTTTACACCTCATACACCCTCCCTCCTCCCCTAGTATCTTCAGTCTGGTCCACTACCATTCCTCTCCCGCCCTCCTCTCCCCAGCAGTCCAACCAAAGGCTTTCACAGACAGACGGTGTTGTTGAACCTGGTCACGTTCCCAAGTCAGATGGAGTTAGCGCCGACTTTCAGGCTTCTCTCTTTCTGTCTTTGTCCTCAAACCGTCAAAGGGAATATGTGGAGACAGCATCTTTACTGTCACTATCTCTCTTTTCTAAAGCCCCAAGTGACTCTCAGATGCCAGTCCCTGAAAAACCAGCACTCTCTCCTGAAACGTCCACTGACAGTCTATCAGGACCTGTCGGAAACCAACTCTCCCCCCCTGTCGATGACCAGTTTCCTGATACGCAGTCAGATGTAGTAGCTGAGCCGTTTGAGATTGTTATAGACTCCTCCTTTGATCAAATTAACGCCACACCCTCAGGAGTGTCTGTGGAGAGCTTCAGTTCTGTGATGCTCACTCCAGATTTACCAGCTCAAATGCGGCCATCTCTGTCGTCGATGGAGTTGTCAGTAGTTTTGCAGCCTTCTTCTAATGCAGGCAGTCTGACAGTCAGTCATCCTGATGAGATATATCTGAGCAACATATATCCTCTTCCACATACGTCACATCCACTGAGTCAGTCTGACAGTGACTTTACATCCGTGCCAGCTGCTGGCGTTTGGGCCTTTCAACCCACCCCAGCTCTGCTTCGGGTAAACACTGACGGAAGCCAAGATTTTTACTCTGCTTCCTTGTCTGCCACCTCTTCATCTTCAGAGCCACTTCTTTCAACCCGGAGTCCCCTCCCACTTTACCTCCACGGCGTGTCACTCACTGCATCTTCAGAGAGTCTTCCTGCTGACGTGACAGAACCCACAGAGTCTTTCATGTCATTGTCCCTCAATGCTGTAACTGAGAAGTCTGGGGCTTTTTCTTCGGGGTTACAAGACAGACATACTTCCAGTCTGACCTCTAACAGAGTTCAGTGGTCGCAGCTTACAGTCTCCCCTTTACACGCTGATAACCAGGTGAACACAGCCACTGGTGCTGGGTCTATCCCCAGCAGCTCACAGGCCCTCCTTGGCCACGACAGTGCATTTAATCACCCCACTCCCCCTCTGTCAAATCCATCTGTCACAGTACCAACCCAGACACTGGCATCGTACAGCAGCCCGAGTGCACAGCTTGGCACCACAACCCCTCCGCGTGCTTCAGGGCTGGATTATATGCACCACGTGTGCTCGACACAAACTAACAGCGAACCACCCAGACACACGCACAATTCACTGTCACAGTCTGCTTCTCAGGCACAGGCAACTGCTGCATTACTGGATGCAAGTGAGGAACTAGGAATACATGAGATGCCAGGGCATGAGACACCGTATGCAGAGGCACAGGATGATGCTGGGGGGCTGCAGAGGCAACTGTCCCACCTCATGTCTTCTGCCCTTACTCCACTTCTACTTTCGTCCTCCTCTGTTTCGTGTCTTTCTCCTGCAGCAACCTCCACCCCTCAAATTCCTTCTCTTCAACTTTCCTCTGTTTATCCTGAAGTGCATCCCTCTATAGGCATCTCCCCCGACTCACTCTCACCCTTCATCTCTCCCCCTCTCTCTCCCGTCCGTGCCAGCTGGGTGCCTTTGCAGCCAGCAGTTGCTGCCAGTGTGGCGGAAGCAGCAATTGGCCCCTTGTCCCCAACTCGAGCAACTGCTGGATTTGACCAGTCCGCAACAACCCAACCTCCCATGGACAGCTATTCACAGTCCTTCCAAAGACTCACCACAATCCACATTAGTCAGTCGACGCCGTCAATGCAGACGTTTGGCTCGGACCGCCAATCGTTACCTCTTCTCCAAGCTTCCTCCCTTCCCGATCACAGATCTGACCACTCACAGTCTCGTGACTCTGATGAGCTGCGTGACAAAGACGAGCTTTTGCCACAACTTGCAAACAACTCTGAGACAGTGGACGCCTCCAGGTTTGTCACCGGTCCAAGGTTGTCACCTGAGATCTCAGTTAACCTCACTGCAGCTAGGAAACAGCCGCATCCCTCTGCTTTATTTGACCCTGCAGATGTTGTTCCCAAAATCCACAGTGTGAATGAGCATGAGTCCGACGCAGCGCAGCCTCATTCAGCAGATGTAATGTTAAATGTCCCCAATGAAAGTCTCAACCCAAAAGCTGGCCTGAACACGCTTTTGTCTCTCCCCACCGCTGCAGTATCAACACAGCCCACTGCAGATCTGGCTATTTCAACCCCCCTGGACACATCTGGGCTTAATTTATTTTCCACCCCAGCCTCCGGATCCCCCTCCTCTAACGATGCCCTGAATCATGGCATCGTTCCTGGCCTTGCGGAGCTCCCACCTCCAGGTAACCACACTACACACCCAGCAGGATTAAAATACATCTCCACAACCACTAAAACGACACGCAAGGATTCACCGCCGGTGCCGGCTGAGATGACAGACGCCGCGAAAGCTGGAAATGCTCCAACACTGATAGAAGATGGAAGCGTGGGAGCTTCTCAGGGGGGCGTGACAGACAGCAACCCAACCGCCGATCTCAGCCTTTCAAAGACTAGTTTGAACTCGAGTGTAAGTGTGTTGAATCACAGCTGGAGTCAGAGCTCAGGCGCCGTGAACCCAGACTACAACAATGTCAAAGCTGTCCACCTCTCCACTGCACAGCCTGTGAGTGTCGACGCTCGCCTTTATACCACCACAAAGCGCTCCTCTCCAACAACTCTATTCAAAGCTGTCAGTGGCGGCAGCGGGGGCCTCAAAAAGGCCACGACGCGCACCACACCAGGATCCCCACCCGTGGCTCTAACTTCCAGGCCTGCGCTGCCATGCCAGTGTAAACACCGCTTTCATTTTACATGTCTGTGTGGACTGTCAACGGGGAACAGTATGTGATGCAGAACAAAACCTGTAGATGTAGAGAGAAACAATCATCAGTCTCAGCATGCACTGTAGAAAACTCCCAGCAACCCTGTAGGAAGTCTTAAAGTCTGTTTTCAGCCTCTGCTGTGACGATCGGCACTAAAAAGAGATTCTAAGACTGAATACGGTATCGATTCTGTTCTTCCGGTGGTCGGGTTTGCAACGTAGTGTCTCGCTAGCTGTTGTTGGGTGTGTACGTAGTGGTAGCTGCACACAGCTGTCACCAGGTGAATGGGGAAATCCTTCAGGTATCAGGACACCGGTGATTGGTTGGTTGGGATTCGGAGGGTCATTAAATGAGACGGTAGCATTTAGCCTGGTGTGATTAACTAACAACTGTTCCTGCTCAGCTCCAGACTCTCATCTTCCTGTGCTACCTGTCTACAAATACACACTGATCAATCTCAACTGTTACTTAATCCATCCAGCTTCCTGGTAGAGACGCCCTGCTCTGCTAACCTAAAGAACCTCGTCTGAGAAAACCAGCGGGTCCGTAAACCTCAGTAAAACATGTCTCTAAATGTCTGCAGCCAGCAGGGTCTCCTACCTGAAGTGATGGAAACCCTTCGGTAGCTCTTACTAACATTTAGAGACACTAGAGGGACACCTAGTGGCGAACGTGGGGCATAGCAGGAGGGCTGGAGTCACTAAAATGAGAAGAATCCTGTGGTGTGAGGGTTCACTTTGATTTGAATTCATGTATTTAAGGATCCATGCGCAGCTGAATCTGTAAACACACAGAGAGACTGTCTCACCCCCCCCCCGCTGCCAGGCAGCATCCCTCTCCCCTGTTAATCAGCTCCACCTGCTCCTCTCCTGCTGTGGCCCAGGAGTAAAAGCGAACGTTCGCCTGCGTGTGGAGCCGACCTGTTGAGCATGATTTCCTTTTCTCTCGTCTCTTCTCGCCTGCAGAGAAGGTATTCTACCACGTTTGTTTCGATGTGGATGACGGAACCTCTGCGCTGACCCAGGACAACGTGGAGAAAGCCGTGGCTCTCTGGGTGAGTCCGCCTCTCTCCCTCCGCTCCTCACAGCGAGGCTAAGGTCTAAATCAAACGCACCAGCGCCGTAACAGCGGTGTACTGACGGCGACTGGGACCGGGTCAATCATTCGTTGGCTGATGTGTTCTCTTCTTTCAGCTGATGGAGACGTTTCAGAACTGGACTCAGAGCGTCTCCGTACACAACATCAGGTGAATTAACCTGGTCTTTTGTAGGAACTGTGTGAAAATAATTCCTCACTGCTGTTTTTTACCTCCTGTCTCCAGTGTCCAGCCCAGTTCAGTGACCGGAGACCTCCTGAAAAGGTAAATCTACCACATGGACCCACGTGTGGCTAGTCCAGTCCTTTCACAATAAAAGCATACTGTAACCTGAACACCACCTTCGCGTCATGACTCTGCAGCTACACGTGCTGCGCCCTGCTGGTCCATTACTTCACCACCAATGAGAGTCTGAACGAAGCTGCTGTGTCTGCCAGACTGTCCCACAGCGGCGGGCTCCTGGGTGTCGGACTGCAGCTCCAGCTCGGCTCCGTTGACGTTAGATTATCGGGTAGGAAGAGTGGCTGTCTTGATGTGGGTTTACCGTGAGTCGTCCCCTGTCCTCTGGGACTGTCCCGGGTTGTGCAGTGATTCCTGTTTTCTCTCTCCTGACAGAAAAATGTCCAGAGGAGAGTCCTCTACACTACCGCTGGCCTGAGACCAGTCCCAGCGTCACCCAGTACCTGCCCTGCTTCCCCAACAAAGACCAGAAGGCGTCCAGAACTTGGTAACACACACACACACACACACACACACTCGGTCGTCTTTGACCCTTTTGTTTACAGCACCTCTGTCTTGTCTCAGTTTGATCAGTCCACAGAACTACTCGTCCTACTGGTCACCTACAAACCTGAGTAACTGCCAGGACATTGACAGCATCCAGGTGTCAGCAGGTACGCTCGTTTTACCGTCCTGCACAGCACAGCGCCACTTTCTAACCCTGGCAAACAGAGCAGAGGGAAACTGTTACGGGTTCAAGAACTGATGCGATAAAACCGATTCTCCGACCACCGGACCTCAGCGAACTGTTTGTGTTTCTGTGCAGACAATGCAGCCGAGGTCGCCGAGCAGCTCGTCGACATCTCCAGTGACAAGCTGTCCAACGAGGAGGTGGGGGTCCGCGCGCCTCTCTGACTCTGTGCTGTGAGCACGCAGACACTAAACCAACTCCTCTTCATTTCCCAGCTGTCAAAGGTGGTGACGAAGGTGAAGGAGCTGGTGAACGTGGCGAAGATCGACAGCGCGTTAGCCTCCAGTGTGGTCAGCATCATCTCCAACGTCATGACCAGCACGGACACGGCGCCGGCCGCCACCTCTGAGTACGAGCTGCTGTTGTTGTAACGTCTCATCACGTCCACGTGTTTTACTCGACTAAAACTTAAAGACTCTCCGTCCCTCAGAGCCCTGAAGACCGTGGACGACCTGGCTCGGAAGATCGAGTTCGACGGCCCGTCGGTCAACATCACCTCCAGGAACCTGATTTTGGGCGTCCTCGCCTTCAACTCCAGCACGTTCAATGGGACGTCCTTCAGCGCCTTCAGGCCTCCGAACTCCACCGAGCCGCAGGTAAGACGCCCCCGTCTGCTGTAGAGAGTCCGTGTCCCACAACTTTTGAGCCGAACGTCCTCTCGTCTCCTCCCGCAGATTGTTTTTGAAGCAGAGAGGAGCAACTCTTTAGCTCAGATCACCCTCCCCTGCTCTCTGCTGTCCAGCGGGTCTCTGAGCGAGGCAGACAGATCGTCTCTGTCCAGGATCAACTTCATGTTCTTCAACAACACCAACTTCTTTCTGGTGAGTTCGCTTTGCCTCGGATCCAAACCGAGAAACGTAAATACGACGGCAGGAGCTGAACGTTGGCCGTTTCTGCAGGCGGAGCAGGGCACTCACTCTTTGAGGAGCTACGTGGTGGCCAGCAGCGTGGGGAACCTGTCCATCAGCGGCCTGACGGAGCCGGTGGAGATCGAGATCGCTCACATCCACGAGCAGGTACGAGTGACAGCTCGCGTTAGAATCTTAGCGTCTGTGATGACTGGCGATGAGCTGGGGAACATGACCCTCTCTGCTTTTCCTCCCGCGCTGACAGTCCTCCGCGAATCCAGTCTGCATGTTCTGGGACTTCAGCATGAACAGTAAGTCTGCGTCTGTCATCACATCCCATCACTCTTCAGGTCTGTTCCAGGTCAGACCTACAGGGAGCCGTTCACAGGAGAGCGTCCCATCTGCTACAGGTTCTGGTTCACCAGCTCTCTGGATTCTCAGGGAGCTCGTAAATTCAGTCTGCGAGCCGTAGGAACCAATAATAAACCCTACTCACGTCGCTGTAAAACACCAGACAGATCCAGACCCTTATTTCTGCTTCTACACGTTTAAACTGATCTCCACAGATTGATCGGTGAAGGTGATTGTAATGCAGTACCTCTGTGTTGCCACTAGATGGAACCGGAGGTTGGAACGGAAAAGGCTGCACGGTCTCCAAAGAGTCGACCAGCAACAGAACCATCTGTCTGTGCGACCACCTGACACACTTTGGCATCCTCATGGTGAGACCCGGCAGTACAACACAGATAACAGCTCGACGTCCGTGACGCTCACGTGTTTGACTTTCTCTGTCCAGGACATCTCGGGAACTTCACCTCTCATAGATTCACGGAACAACAAAATTCTCACCTTCATCACCTATGTGGGCTGCGGGGTCTCCGCCATCTTCACGGCGGTGACGCTGCTCACCTACATCGCCTTCGAGTGAGTCACGGTGCATTCGTGTCTTCAACCGAGGACAGGAATAATCAAACACAGTCTGTCCACCAGGAACCAGTGTCTCCAGGGACACGTGACACAGCCCTGGTCCTAAACGAGGTGTTAAGACACATCTCACACATCTTCCTGTCCTACAGAAAACTCCGGCGTGACTACCCGTCTAAGATCCTGATGAACCTCAGCGCCTCCTTGCTGCTCCTCAACATGGTCTTCCTGCTGGACGGGTGGCTGGCCAGCCTGGAAACGGCTTGGCTGTGTCAGTCCGTGGCCTTCTTCCTGCACTACTTCCTGCTGACGTCCTTCAGCTGGATGGGGCTGGAGTCCATCCACATGTACATCGCTCTGGTCAAAGTCTTCAACACCTACGTGCGCAGATACATCCTGAAGTTCTGCGTCGTCGGATGGGGTGAGCGGCGCAGAATCCTTGTTTACCTACAAGATGCTGTTTGAGTCCGATCCGCTGACGGCGATGTGTTCCAGGTCTCCCTGCGCTGGTCGTGGTGATCGTCGTCACGGTGAACAAACAGAATTACGGGCTGGTGAAGTACGGCGCCGGAGGGTCGGGAGACGGATCCCCGCAGTTGTGAGTGACTCCGTTCCGGTTCAGGTAGGAAGCGTGCGTCACCTGTAACGACCTGACGAGTCTTCGTTGTCTCGCCAGCTGCTGGATCGACAGTCCGGCCGTCTTCTACACCACCTGTGTCGGCTACTTCTGCCTGGTGTTCCTGCTCAACGTGGCCATGTTCATCGTGGTGATGATGCAGATCTGCGGCCGCAACGGCAAACGCAGCAACCGCACGCTGCGGGAGGAGGTGCGTGGTGTCGGTCAGTGGCGTGATGATGGGGGGGGACACATACTCACACCTGTCTCTCTGTGTGATGCAGGTTCTGCGGAACATGCGGAGCGCCGTCAGTCTCACCTTCCTGCTGGGGATGACGTGGGGCTTCGCTCTGTTCGCCTGGGGACCCGTCAACCTGGCCTTCATGTACCTGTTCACCATCTTCAACTCGCTGCAAGGTACAGTAACCCGCTGGTAGCCCCGCCCACTCAGAGTCCTGACAGCGCAGGCTCCAGCAGCTGTTTCTCCCGCGCCCCCGCCAGCACCGTGACCTCTGCGCTGGCGGTGCCGGCGGCTGCAGCAGGTACATCCGTCATGTTTGAGACGAAGGAACATTCTCCTTACTTAGGGGGGGGGGGGGTAAGTCTTCTTATCTCCATGGCAGCGCGGCTTGTGTTGTGTTGTACTTGATAAGACGTGAACACTGAGGCTGGTTCTGCTGCAACCGGTCTCCTGGAACACAAACCAGACGCTGAGGAAAAGTTCTTTCCTCGTCCACGTCTCAGTGTCTCAGCGAACAGGAGTTGTTTATTGGTTCGTGTGCTGCAGATGGATCCTCTTGTATGAGAGCACAGTCCAAACCCTCTGGGTCCAAGTCCTCTGTTCAGGACTGAGCCCGTCCAAACTAACGGTGATTCTCGTTTTCTGCAGGTCTGTTCATCTTCATCTTCCACTGCGCCCTGAAAGAAAACGTCCAGAAACAGTGGAGAAGGTACCTGTGCTGTGGACGCTTCAGGCTGTCCGACAACTCAGGTACCTGTCTCTGTCTCTTTCTGTGTCTCTGTCTGTCTCCGTCTCTCCCTCTGCCTCTGTCTCTCTCTCTCTCTCTCTGTCTTTCTGTCTCTCTCTCTCTCTCTCTGTCTTTCTGTGTGTGTCTCTCTCTCTCTCTCTCTCTTTCTGTCTCTCTCTCTCTGCCTCTGTCTCTCTCTCTGTGTCTCTGTCTCCTGGACACCTGCCACATTCCCACAGCAGCAGATCTGGACAAAGACCACGTTAATAAAACCAGAGCTGAGCAGCTAATAAAAAGAGCTCAGACTGAGTGGTGTGTGGAGGATGGGGCGTCTCCAGGTGTCCTCGGTGGATGTGCATCCTCTGTACCGCTGCCATTTCATTTCAAGAGTCTTTGTTTTTGACCATTTTCATGCCAACAATTCCAAACAGTTCAGTTAATCTGAAAACGGCCTTCAGCTGCAGAGAGTTCAGGTGTTTCCATGAAATGTTCTGATCGGACGGGTCCAGTACTGAACAGGAACATAAAAACCGTCCTCTCAGTCTGTCCTCTAAACCAGAACATCGACTGACTGTCCCGCTCCTCTGTCCGTCACAGACTGGAGCAAGACGGCCACCAACAACACCAAGAAAGTCAGCTCCGACAACCTGGGCAAGTCTCTGTCCTCCAGCTCCTTCGGCTCCAGCACCGCCAACTGGACCTCCAAGGCCAAAGCTACACTCAACCCCTTCACCAAGCGACACAGTGGCACAGGTTCGACACGCACGCACACACACACACACACATTACACACATGAACGTCACCTTCCTGCTAGATGCTCCGGGTTTGACCCTCAGGCCCGTTAGCTGCTGCACTCTAAGCTAACGAGAAATTCTGTGAAACGTCCTCTCACTGTCGTGTTCTGTGTTTGGCGTGTAGAGAACAAGTAGCAGGCGTGGAGCAGTGACTGAGGTAACGCTGAAGCTGATTGGTTCCTGCTTCCCTCTGTGTTTCCCTGATTGTCTGTGGTCACGGCGGGTTGGACGCTAACGCTGAAACTAACCGAGACCTTTGGGAAACCAGTCGCTCCGTGTGTGTGTGTGTGTGTGTGTTCTGATTGGCTGCTCTCCGTGATGTCACCGCTGTTTGTTTGCAGCCTGAGACACGCTGAGTGGCACCTCAAACCCCACCCGCTCAGAGTGCCCGAGGCGCAGAAACAAACACGCCGCGGCGGCTAACGTGTGAGTCTAACCGTAACACGCTGACGCTGCTGCACATCAGAGCGGGGACGTCGGGGGACAGATGCTCAGGGCGAGTCAGCTGACAGCGGTTTTAACATCTGCTCCTCAGCCACTAATCAGAGAACGGATCTTCAGGCAGAGGAATGAATCTGTCAGCGCGGCCGATGTGGTGTTAGTTTCTGTTTCTGCTGATGAAAACCAGTCAAACTGTCTGACGCAGGATCAGGACACGTGAGGAGAATCAGGAACCAGGAACGGACTCAGCGACTGAATGCTGACCCGATGTGAGGCGATGAGGAGGCCGTGGCCTTCCTCACACGTGAGGCGATGCAGGTTTAGACCGAACAGACCAAACTTCTCCTCGTTCTGTCAGACGCACAGAAACATCAGAGTCGCTCAGTCACGGAACATTTCACAGACCTCCGATTGTTTTATCGGCCGTTATTAATGCGACGAGTTTTATATCTGTCAGAGCTCAAACATCCAGCTGCACAGGATTTATGTCCTCTGTCTTTTTACCCTGCATTTCCTGACAACAGAGTTCAGCTCTGCTCAGCACCTGCGTCGGCCGAGTCTGTCATACACACACACACACACACACACACACACACACAGGCTGATGTTTAACTAATGCGACTTTTTAAACCTCCACTTTGTGATTGTCTCCACGTGAGCGCCTTCTTTTGTCTCCTCGTGTCCTCCGTCCTTTCTTAGAGCGTTACTGTGATGAACAGAAACATGATGTGACAGATGTTCACTCACTCAGCTGATCAGATCTGCTGTGGTCGGCGGCCAGACACGAAGCAGGGAGAACGTGAAGGACGAGCAGAACCGTCTCTTACCGCCGCGCTGGCTGCAGACGTGTGTCAGACTGTAGTGGTCTGTCTGTGTGTGGGACTCGAACCAGTGACTCTGGGGTTCGTAGCGTCTGCACCAGCGCCTGCTCAGCTCAGCAGGATGTAGCTGTTCAGTTGTTCGTGGATCACTGCCTGGATACAAGCGATCAGCTGGTGTGATTAAACGTCCTGCGGACACTTTTGTCCTCGTCTCACCCTGTGTCTCAGACCTGAAGACTGGATAAAGACATCAACACTGTTGTCCAGTGAGGTTCAGCGTGGGTCTGGTGTTGGTTCTGGACTTCACACCTGGTTCTGCTTCAGAGTCTGATTAGAACTCACTGACGTTACCTGCCATAGACGTCCACGTCTCCACGGAGACGAATGAGTCCCGCATCAGCAGAGACAGCAGAGAGGTGCTAGTGAAGAGTGGGATCCGCTTCCAGAAGGTTCTGACCCAGAGAAAACCTCCATTCAGAGGATTGAGACTGTACAGTGGGAGTTTCTGAGCAAACACACAGAGCAGGCGCTGAAGATCGGTCCATTTGTCAGAGTCACTGAACCACTGACGACCTGCAGATGTTTCTCTTCTGCAGTTTTCGCTTATTAATCAGAAGCACTTAGTGCGGCGCAGACAGAGAGGGAAACTACCCAGGTATCCATGGAAACGCCCGAACCTGAACCCACAGAACCAGCTTCTGTCGACCTGCAGGGAACAAACAAACCACAGTGGAACCAGGACTAGAACCACGTTCTCTGTCTGAGGTCACCGACATTTCAGAACCAGCACCAGTCTCTCGGTCTATAGCTTCCAGATGTTTGGGGTCCCAGAACACGAGCTGAGGAGCAGCGGCTGACCCGATCCCTCCAGACGACGCGGTCCTCGCCGCTCCCCTTTGAGTCCAGCGCGCTCATGTGGAGCACTTTATGGGAAGACGATGAAGAACGTCTGCGCTTCAGGTGGGCCAGAGAACCCAAAACAAACAGCTGAGGAGTCCGATTACCTGAGCGGGACCAGCTGGGACGTGAGCGTGTGGAGCGGCTGCCTGTTCTGTGTGACGGAGCGGATTCACCACGTCACACGCAGCAGGTGCTCCACTGGGTTTCTCCAGAACGTTCCACAGTGACACGTGAGGAACGCTAGTGAGGAGACGCAACGAGCTCTGTGCTAACGTCCCGGTTCTGATTTATCTGCAGAGCATCGGTTCTGGTTTGTCTCAGGGTGAAGGGGGGGGGGGGTGGGGGATTCACATTACACGTGTCCACTGGATCCTGTTTGGTGACCTTTGACCTTTCCCTGTGGGGGGTGTGTGTGAAATGTTTAAGACGTTCAAACTGAAGGAACCTCCACGACCAGGCTGGTTCTGGTTCTGGTTCTGGTTCTGCTGACTGATAATCCTGTTTATACTTTACTGACTCTGGACCACGTGATGTTTTTAATTTAAAGCTCGTCTCTGAAATAACAAAATAAATAACACAAATAACACACACACACAGAGACACACACACACACAGACACACACACACACACACACAGAGACACACACACACAGAGACACACACACACACACACAGACACACACAGAGACACACACACTCACACAGAGACACACACACTCACACAGACACAGAGACACACACTCACACACACACACAGAGACACACACACAGAGACACACACACTCACACACTCACACAGACACACACACACACACAGAGACACAAACTCACACACACACACAGAGACACACACACAGAGACACACACAGACACAGACACTACTTACACACACAGACACACACACACTCACAGAGACACACACACAGACACACACAGACACACACAGTCACGCACACACACACACACACACTAACTGTTTTCTGTCTCCCTCTCTTCAGATAAGTGTTTCTCCAGTCAGACCAGCCCAAAGTGCGTCTCTTCGTCCTCGTCCTCCTCAGAGGTGGAGCCCCACTCCTCTTCCTCCTCTTCGTCCATTCTCCCCGTCAGCCAGATGATCGACAAGGTGAAGGGTTACTGTTCCACTCGCACCGACAATTTCTACAAGAACATCCTGATGTCAGACAGCTTCACCCACAGCACCAGGTTCTAGCCCCCCCCGGGTTTCTGGACCCGTGTTCTGTCTCAGAGGGCGACGATGGAACCGTCTCACTATGTTATTTATTGCTTTGCTTGTGTTGAACTGCAGCTCACATTTCAGAACCGTTGAGGTTCTGGAACGCGTAGTAGAACTCTGAGACTGATGTAGATGATCCAAAGACTCTCTGCAGCTTCAGCTTCTATGTTCAGAAGAACATCGAACATGTCTCTGTCCTTCATCCGTCATGTTGTTCTCATCATCACACACACACACACACACCACCCTGCTGTTCTACTGTATCACATCAGCCTCCAGGAAATGAAAGGGTCACAGAGAGGAGGCGTGAGGGTGTGTGAACGTCTGCACGCGTTCTCTGGGGTCGGTCCGATCATTAAGGACGTTTTTAAGAACTGTGCTGAAATAACGTGTGTGTAGTGACCAGCTGCCAGGATGACGGCGTTTCCAACGAGGAACCAGCGCCTGCTGAAATGTGCATCACGAGGGAAATCTCATGCCCGTCAGCTGCAGGCGGGGGGTGGGGGTGGGGGTGGGGGCAAAGACCTCCAGCACATTTCTGAGGTAAAGTCCAAACATCCTCTTTACTGACATTTGGTTTGAGTCTCCATCAGTCAGCGTCCTGCTAGTAACGGAATCCTGGTATCCGCGGATACGAGGAGCGGGCGGAGCTCTCAGCACCACGAGCCTCACCCTAACCCCGCCCTGCTGAATGTGGGCAGTGACTGTTTGTCTGTGTCTCATTAAACACCGTAAACGTAGCTTCAGTCTGGACTCTTCTTCTGCTCCGAACACAGACAGACTCACAGATGAGAAGCTGCATCGTTTATTCCTCCAGCTGATCACACACGTGTGACGTAGTCGTCCTGAGGCTCGGGCTCAGTGACACGCAGCATGCCCCCCCCGTCCAGAGCGATAACCCAGCTTAATAATCAACCACAGACCTGAACATGGTCCCTGGTCATTTCATAGTGTATCTGTCGGGTTAAAACTTGATAATATGTTTAACGATATGTTCTATTATAACTTAGTACATGAGAACAACCCTCATCATCAGATAAATCGTAGCACACACACGTCTGGTCATGTCGTGTTCATCTTCTGTGGTCACACGGGTCAGATAATGATCCGCTCTCAGCTCTGTCAGCAGGAATGTCTGAGCGACGCCTCGACGATTCATTCAGGTTCTGCTGTGTGGACCGAGTCTGACCCATCATGTAGCGGTGATCTCTCTCTCTCTCTCTCTCTCTCTCTATGTATCTTTCTCTCTGTCTCTCTCTCGCTCTCTCTCTCTATGTATCTTTCTCTCTGTCTCTCTCTCTCTCTCCATGTATCTTTCTCTCTCTCTCTGTGTATCTTTCTCTCTCTCTCTCTCTCGCTCTCTCTCTCTATGTATCTTTCTCTCTCTCTTTCTCTCTCTCTCTCTCTCTCTCTGCATGCTGGGAGTTTGTGCGTGAGTGCGGAGGCCTGGAGTGGAGTGAGCGTGTGAGACACTGGGAGTTTCGGTGCTAGTTTTGGCTTTTTTGCGGTCTCTATCTGTTTTTCCGGCGTGATCAGGTAAGGGACAACTTTCTGTGGAAGGTGGTGGTGCGTGCCGGCGGGATGGCGT
>JAUMTR010000016.1:15902008-15914653 GCA_032270685.1 Microctenopoma stevenorrisi
GACACACAGAGACACACACACACGCACAGAGACACACACACGCACAGAGACACACACACGCACAGAGACACACACACACACAGACACGCACACACACACACACACACACGCACGCACAGAGACACACACACACACACGCACACACACAGAGACACACACACACACTCACACGCACGCACACACACGCACACACACACACACTGCAGCTGTAATTTCAGGAGTCATCTGTCTGCACCACCGGACTCGGAGGCTTTGGCTGGCATGTTGGGGCAGTAAGGGGGGGGGGGGGGAGTAGCAGACTGGAGGTAAAGGCTCATCCAGTCTTTTGAATGTGTCTCTGGCTGAGACGAACGCTCCTGTTCGCCGTGTGGTCAGTTGTTGTACATCTTACCGGGATAAATTTAACGACTACCGTCTCTCTGTTTGATACAGCATCCAGTACTAGTTCATCCAGTGTAGGGAAGAAGGCCTTCTGGCTTCTTTTACTAATTCGTTAAAGAAGCGAGAGCTGCCTGCTTCTCCAGCTCGGATCACTTTACACGGAGCTGGTTGGGTCTCTTTCCTATGCATGTTCCTTGTCTTGACGAGTTAGGCCTTATCAGGGGGCTTTGTTGTAGTATCTGTAATTGCTGGTGTCTTCTCCTTGTAAGTCGCTTTGGATAAAAGCGTCTGCCAAGTAAAGTAAAGTAAAGTCTCTTAAGTTCTCATCTCTGTTTAAAGACCCAGTGTACATGCTATGATACACGCCTCACTCACTCACTCCTGGCTTCATTAACCCTCCTTTTTCAGCAGCTCCAGCTAATTACTGTCGCAGACCAACAGCATTAAAGGGCTTCTTCTCATGATGCAACGCGACACAGGAAACGGTTCCGTCCTCTAAATGTTAGACCTGAGATCATCAGATCCTCCTCGACGGGCTGGGTCCCAGGATCTGCCTCACAGTGGTTCCCTTCATGCCTCTGATCATTGTTTCAGTGCTGCAGCTTCAAACTAACTCCGCTTTAATACGGTGTTCCACAGGGTTCTGTGCTGGGGCCGTCAGCTCATTTTGAACGGACGTCTCATATGACTGCTATGCTGATGACTTACAGTTACACTTCTCTTCCATCACTCTCTAAGGTTGTGTGTGTGGAGTCCGAGTTAATGATGGAAGCTTCTTATGACAAGTCATCACTTTGGAACTTTGGGGAAAAGCTCGAGTGTTCAGTCATGTCTTTATCACCTAGGAAACATCAGGACTGGATATTGATATTAATGCATTCTGTAGTGGCACAAAGGTACAAAACGCGGCTCACTCCTCATCCAGCCCACTTTACCCTGGTAAAACAGCAGGACCCCAGCAGATCCTTCAGGTCAGAAGGATCTGCAGACTCCAGACTCTGTGGAGCTTTTTAAATGTCTATATAAAGAAAGTTTACCTACTTATTGTGGAGTTTTTGTGTCAGCAGATCCACGGGTGCAGAATCATTTCATACACATCAGTAAGTGTTAGTTTCTGCTGTGCTGTAGAACCACGAGGCCCCGTCTGAACGCACAGCTGTGACGACTTAGCCCGTCTTAAATGAACATCCATCCTTGTGTAACGATGCAGCACCCTGAGTTCAGCCTGAGTGGGTTCGTTTGACCCGCTGGGACCCGCTGGGACCCGCTGGG
The DNA here is from genome assembly GCA_032270685.1 of Microctenopoma stevenorrisi. Classification (NCBI taxonomy): domain Eukaryota; kingdom Metazoa; phylum Chordata; class Actinopteri; order Anabantiformes; family Anabantidae; genus Microctenopoma; species Microctenopoma stevenorrisi. The sequence continues at coordinate 15,903,662 of JAUMTR010000016.1, forward strand.
ACCCGCTGGGACCCGCTGGGACCCGCTGGGACCCGCTGGGACCCGACTGTGGCCTGGTGTTGTGAGTGTGTCACTGCTCTCAGAGCAGCTTCCAACCAACAAGCAGCCAGGATCCGCGCTTCCCTCCACAGCTGCTTCCAATTATTCTCCTAATATTTAAATGAGCCCACCCCACCCCCGCTCTCCCTCCCACTCCTCAGTCACACAAGTGGATTGTTGATATGTGTGAAGAGGAAAACTCTCCCTCTTCATCCCTAAAACGACCCGCGTGTTTGTTTCAGTACACAGCAGTTTAACGCATGAACGTTCCCACTCCAGGACGTGTGAGTCCTCCTGGGAAACATTTTTAATTTCATCTGAGGCCCCGCTGTCCAACTCTGTTCCTACGATTGGAAAACACATCTCCAGTTATCCTGTTTGGTATATTCTGGGCACATCTTTCCAGCCGCTCTTACTCCTCTGGGAAAATCACTTCTGATATGTTGAGGTTCATTTTTCCGTTGCGTTAGAGCCGTGTTGGTTCTGTTCTGGGAGTTTTTCCATCGTTGCTCTTGGGTTGTGTTGGTTTGGTCCGTTGGAAGCAGAGGCTGAAGTTTTTAGTTCTCCAGCCAGATACTGAGCTGTGTGTGTGTCACTACATGAATCTGTAACGTGTGTATCATGCGTGACACGTGTCAGCTGTGGCGTCATGTCGTGTAACTAGAGTGGGACAATAACGGCCGCTCCTGCCTTCCTGTGTCACCTTGTTTGTCCCCTCGGCCGTTACCCTGGGAGACGGAGGGTTTGATGATTTGAGTGGATTCCTGTGGTGTTTTCATCCTCTGCACGTTTGTTCCGCTGGGTTTTCGCTTGGTTCTGACTCATGTTGTTCCGTGTCTCTGGTTTCTTCTCCTCATTTCTGACTCCGCTCGTCATTGTTTTCCAGCCCATTGTGTAATGAGCTGAGTGGGTTTGTCCCGAGCTTCCTGAGGTTTCTGGTGACTCTCGCCCTCGGTTCCGAGCCGCTCTTGTATGACGTGACAAACGGTAAATGTGTGCATCGCTGCTGGGTCATAAAAAGCTCAGAGGCCATCGTGTGTGTGGAGAGACAGCAGGACAGGAAGTGTGTGTGCAGCACGGGATGTTTGACCCTTCAGAGGTGTTTGCATCGAGCGCGGCTCAGAGGAAGCGGCGCGTCGATGTGATGTTGTTTACGACCTGGGAGGGAAATTCCTGCACCAGCAGCCAGATGTTGCCGCCGTTTGTCTCCAGGACAGTTTGGCTGGAAGCCGACGGCCGTCATCTAATGTGATCGTCCAGTTAGCTGCTTTAAATAGAAAGAATCAAACACTTTCTCGTCAGTCCAGATGTGTTTCATTAGAACTGGGTGGCAGCACCCGGGAGCCGTAAGTGCTTCGGCCTGTGGAGACTGTGGAGTGTGTTCCTGGGTTCTCAGGGTTCCTCGTGCTCATAAACCTTTTCACTCTGTTACTTCGAGCAGAACAAATCCACAGTGTGAATGTGTCCTGGTCGTGTGCAGTGAAAACAGTAAGAAGACAATGACCTCGCTTTGACCACTGTGCCGTTTATTTACGACTCAGAACTCACGGACAGAAGCACTGCAGACAAAGAGTGTGTGTGGATGTGTTTGTTCATAGGAAGCTGAAGCTGTGTGTGTGTCTGTGTATGTGTGTGTGTGGGTGAGGCTGCGTGTGTGTGTGTGTGTGTGTGTGTGTGTGAGGCTGCGTGTGTGCGTGTGCGTGTGTGTGCGTGTGTGTGTGAGGCTGCGTGTGTGTGTGTGAGGCTGCGTGTGTGTGTGTGTGTGCGTGTGTGTGTGTGTGTGAGAGGCTGCGTGTGTGCAGGTGCGTGTGTGTGTGTGAGGCTGCATTGTCCAGGTTGCGTCACAGCTGGACGGGTGAAGCCGCCCGTGCTGTTGAGCTGCTCATGCTGCTGCTGCACACAAACAGGTGGGTGCAGAGCTCCTGTCACATCACATCTCTCAGCGTTTGGGCAAAGAGTGGACTCAGCACCATTGTTGGACCCGTCTGTCTGTGTGTCGGCTTCTCTTTGGTCTTCATCGCTATCGGAGGTGTTTTCTCAGCCTCGGTTCTGGCTGCTCTGTCACATCACGATCATTTCCACGCTCTGCGACACAGCTGCACAGTTTGTTCAGCTCAGCGAGTTTGCTGTGAAAACGTTCACATTCCTCCGAGGCTGCGGCTGCAGACCGTGACCTTTAAGGACCATAACATGGGTGGTGCAAAGCAGAGCGCTGGAAACCAAACACTCTTTTTTATGTGTGAGTGTGTGTCTGTGTGTGTGTGTGTGTGTGTGTGAGTGCGTGTGTGTGTGTGTGTGCGCGTGTGTGAGTGTGTGTCTGTGTGTGTGTGTGTATGCGTGTGCGTGTGTCTGTGTGTGTGTGTGTGTGTGTCTCTGTGTGTGTGTGTGTGTGTGCGTGTGTGTGTGTGTGTGTGTGCGTGTGTGTGTGTCTGTGTGTGTGTGTGTGTGTGTCTCTGTGTGTGTGTGTGTGTGTGAGTGCGTGTGTGTGTGTGTGTGCGCGTGTGTGAGTGTGTGTCTGTGTGTGTGTGTGTGTGTGTGTGTGCGGGTGTGTGTGTGTGTGTCTGTGTGTGTGTGTGTCTGCGTGTGCGTGTGTGTGTGTGTGTGTGTGTGTGTGTGTCTGTGTGTGTGTGTGTGTGTGTGTGTGCCTCTGTGTGTGTGTGTGTGTGCGTGTGTGTGTGTGTGCGTGTGTGTGTGTGTGTGTGCGTGTGTGTGTTAGACTCACTTGCTCCTACTAACTCCTCCTGCTCCTACTAACTCCTCCTGCTCCTGCTAACTCTTTCTGCTAACTCCTCCTGCTCCTGCTCCTGTTTCATGGTGTTTGAACAGACGTCACAGTGTTGCTGTCGGGATGTTGCTGCTCCTGAGCTGCACTCGTCTCTCTGACAGGGACTCTCGTGTCCTGATGGATGTGGTGGAGGTGGGCGACCAGCAGCAGCATCTGCACACTGAACTGTGAGGCCTGAAAGTGCTGAGGCGGTCGTTGAAGCTTTAGCTTGTTGTTCAGTCCCGTCTCCATCGTGTTTCCCATGAGGCCGTTCAGCTGCTGTGATGGATCTAACGAAGGATTAAGTGTGTGATGGTGTCACGGAGGCTGACACACTCGGGCGGTGCAGCGGAGCTAAAGAGCCGCTAATCAGATTTAATCCTGGGTTAATGTGGTTTGGTTTAACCAGCAGAAGATCAACTGCCAGTAAATCGTTGGTCTTTGTTTGTGATGCATCTAAACGTTTCTCATCTGAGGGAGCCGGGCCAGCAGTGCTCCAGAGGTTTCTGGTCCCGGTTCTCCAGCCGGTGGTTCTGGGACTGCACCGAGGAGAAAGGAGTCTGTAAAGCTTCATCTGGACGTTTGAGTTTCTCCAGAGGAGGAAGCAGCTGCAGTGGCCACACCAAACTCAACAATCAGCCCAACCTGGGCCCAGACTGCCCCGCCCGTCTACCCACAGAACCAAGACAAGGACCCCAGTCAGCCAGGGCAGGAAACCGACCCCCACCCGCCTGTGCAGCCCGAGCCCAGGCACACTTCCTGTGACGTGTAGGCTCCAGCCTCCTCCTTATCCAAGCTCCTGCTTCTTTGTGTTCCCATGGGGGGTGGGGGGGGCTGGTACTTGGCGTCTCCCTGCAAAAACACAACACGACCCCCACCCCACCCCCCATCTGTGCTCCAGAAATCATCCCAAAGAAAACATCAGGTCAAATGTTGGTTTAGCTCAAAGCACAGAAAACGTTTGAGTGAAGAAAATTATCCTCATCAGCTGAACCATATCTGCACGTGTGAACAGTTTGTCATCACATAGGTGTCCCCACGTCTCACACGTCTCTTTGTCTCCGCTGCAGACGGTTACGTGGTTAAAGAATGATAAAGGAGACGGACGACCCAGAACTTGAATCTGATGACGCTGCTTTGTTTTGTACTATTGACATGTGGTCATGTGCAGCTGCAGCTTTCTGCTTCCACACAACATATTCCAGAGGAGACACTGTCTCCTGGAGGCAGGAGACATGAAGGGACACAGACCGTGTCCTGCTCAGCTGACCAACGAAATGAAAGTATCTTTGCATCTGAAACAGATTATTCAGACGTACGGTTAAAGTTAGAGACACTTCCTGCTTCCTGTGTCCGTCAACGTCTAAATCCTGGAAGCAGCTGATTTAAAAACTTTTAGCAGTGTTTCCCGTTCATTCTTCGCTTCGTTGTTACCGTGGTTACAGATCAGCTAGGAATGAACGTAGTTACTTTACTTTATTAATATTTCGGCTCCATTTTCTAAGACGAAATAAAAACGTAATGTTAAATATGTTTCTTTACTTCTCAGCTTTTCAGGTTTCAACCTTTATAAAAACAAAGCCGTTTATTTATTTTATTTATTATCTCGCGCCAACATTTGTTGTAAATCGCCGCTGCAGCGCCCCCTTTAGGCCACCGTGGCACCTTCTCCGGCCTGAAACACTAAGTTTGATCCGCATGGAGCTGGAGGAGAACAGGTGTCATTCCTTCATACAAGGGGGGGGGTCTTTGTTAGTAAAGAATGCGGGGGGGGCAGTCGGCAGATGGCCAATGGGACAAGCAGACAAAAGTGGACGAGCAGACTTTCTCTCTTCAGAGCTGCTCGTCTGAACCGAGACACAAACAGCGCTGGTCCGTGGGGGTGGGGGTGAGAGTCTTTCTGACTGCTTGAGTCTTGTTACCTGGTCTTCTGGACCATGGAGAAGTTCTGGTGGGCTGCTCAGACGTACTGTGGTTCTGTTCATACCAGTGTGTAGATGTTGAGACATGAAGTCACTTCAACAGCAGCTGGATCCACACGTGAAAGCGTCGTAGTTTCAGAATGGAGCCTGCTGTTTGGGATCTCTCTCTGTCTCTGTGTCTCTCTGTGACTCTCTGTGTCTCTCTATGTCTCTCTCTCTGTGTCTCTCTCTGTCTCTGTGTCTCTCTCTCTGTGTCTCTCTGTCTCTCTCACTGTGTGTCTCTCTCTGTGTCTCTCCATCTCTCTCTCTGTCTATGTGTCTCTCTCTCTCGCTCTGTCTTTCTGTCTCTGTGTCTCTCTGTGTCTCTCTGTGTCTCTCTCTCTCTCTGGATGTTCCAGCTGTCAACGTTTCTCTTCTGTTCTTCCCGTCTCATTTCAGTGACACAGGTCAAAGGTCACTGATGTGTTTGAGGGTTATTGTGTTGCCTCTCCCCTCCTCCTCCTCCTCCTCCTCCTCGTCCTTCCTCTACAGCTCCGCTCTGTGGGACAGGATGGGCGTGGGCCTGCTTGAGCTGGTGGCTGTCCACCCTGACCTTTGACCTCTTTGCACCTTCTTGCAGCTTGTGTAGTTTGATCTGTGGACTGAGCACACTTTCTGACCAGAAACCTGGAGCCACGGTTTCTTCTGCTGAGCTCAGCCTGCAGCTCTGATTGATGCTTAGTTAGAAAAACGCAGAAGGAGAAAATGAGGAGAAAATTGCTCCATGTAGCAAAAGAACCAAAATAAACAGAGGACAGAGTGAGGTCTGGTTTAAGAAGGAGCGACGTCATGGAAGTGGGGGGGGGGGGTACAAATGGAAAGTCTGTGTGCTGAAGCTCACAAAGCCCCTCCCTCCCTCTGTTCTCTCCAACAGATGAGCCGGTGTGAAGAGAGAGGGCGAGCCACATAGACAAACACAGAGAGAGAGAGAGAGGAAGGGAGGGAGCAGCAGGAGGAGACTGAGCTTCAGTAGTAAGGAGAGAGCGAGCGAGGAGGCAGCAGGACGGAGCACGAAGAAGCCACTGCAGAGTTTCTGTTTCTGAGGACGGAAACAACCAGAACCAACCAGAACCAGGTCCAAATCTTCTTTTTCTGTTGATTTAGTGATTTAGTGTTGTTGGTTCTAACTTTCCTCAGCTGTTCCGGTCTCCACGGGTCAGAGGAAATAATGGGATGTGTTCTGGTCCGTTCCCAGCAGCAGCAGGAGGAGGAGGAGGAGGAGGAGTTTCAGCAGTAGTAGTAGGAGCAGTAGTAGTAGTAGAAGTTGTAGTAGTATCAGCAGTAGTAGTAACAACAGTAGTAGCAGTAGTAGCAGTAGCAGTAGCAGTAGTAGCAGTAGTAGCAGTAGCAGCAGTAGCAGTAGCAGTAGTAGTAGTAGTAGCAGTAGTAGCAGTAGTAGCAGTAGCAGTAGCAGTAGTAGTGGTAGTAGTAGTAGCAGTAGTAGCAGTAGTAGCAGTAGTAGCAGTAGCAGTAGTAGTAGTAGCAGTAGTAGCAGTAGTAGTAGCAGTAGTAGCAGTAGTAGCAGTAGCAGTAGCAGTAGCAGTAGTAGTAGTAGTAGTAGCAGTAGCAGTAGTAGCAGTAGCAGTAGCAGTAGCAGTAGTAGCAGTAGTAGCAGTAGCAGTAGCAGTAGCAGTAGTAGTAGCAGTAGTAGTAGTAGTAGCAGTAGTAGTAGTAACAGTAGTAGTAGTAGCAGTAGCAGTAGCAGTAGCAGTAGTAGCAGTAGTAGCAGTAGCAGTAGCAGTAGCAGTAGTAGTAGTAGTAGTAGTAGTAGTAGGCTTAGTAGCTGTTTATGTGATTAAAGAGTTTTATGTATGTTTTACAGTGAAAGAAATGAAAGATGTATAAATACTGAATATGAAAGTACTGCTGGTTACATTACTCAGCAGTACTTGTAGGAATACTCTGAACACCAGGTACAAGGAAACAATCCCAACTTAAGGTGTACCTAGAGTCCAGTTGCTGTGGAGACGGCTGTGTTGACGGGAGCTCAGAAGTAGTATTCCCTCAAACCCGTCTCAGGTACGTGTGGACTGGTTTTCTGGTATTCACGCTCCTTCCTCCTCCAGGTAACGATGGGAAACACAGACAGTCACAGCAGCTCCGTCTCTCCTGCCAAACCCTCCCGCTCCGTGAAGTTCTACTCCAGGAGGGAGGAGGTGCCGTCGGCTCGCAGCTGGTGGAGGAGCAGCCAGGGGTCCTGCAGGAGTCGCGGGAGGAGCTACCCGAACCAGCAAGCCGCTCCTTGGCATTATGAACCCAGTGGAGGCAGAGGAGGCTGCAGGCGGGGGGGGGGGTCTCCTCAGACCTGCAGGAGTCCGTTTGGACTCAGGCAGAGCAGCGGCAGATGCAGCGGCAGCCCTAAGGTGCTGTTCAGCAGAGATGGCAGCATGAGGGTGGAGTTCACCAACTCCAGGGTCAACTCTATGGAGCCACAGGGGTTCACTGGCCCCCCCGCTGTAACCAGCACCACCCCGGGTGGTGACCCCTCTCACCGCACCAGCAAAGGAAGCTCGTTCAGCTCGGACGGCTCCTGGTACGACTCTCCGTGGGGCACCGGGGCTGAACCAGTCGACAGTGTCTTCACCTGTGAGCAGAGTGTGGATAACAGCATCGGGTACACCACCTACTCCTCCACCCGCACACCGGAGACCGCCAACAGCAGCAGCGGATACAACAGCTTCTTCTCCGCTCAGGTGGAGCAGGTCTCACCTGGATTCAACTCCTGTCTCCTGTTCCCTGCTGCAGAGACTAACAAGTTCACCTCCACCTCCTCCGGTCGAACTGAAGACAGCGGCATCGGGGACTCTGTGATCCTCCACCCGGACCTCACAGACTTCAGCCTGATCTCATCCTCCTCAGCATCTCTGGACAACGTTTACACCACCCACAACTCTCTCCCCGGCTTCCCCCCAGCACCAGACACCCACCCGCAGCAGCAGAGGACAGCTTCGTCCTCGTCCTCCACTGCGCTGCTGGAAGACGTCATCTATGAGGAGGAACGCTCTGCTGGAGGCGTGGAGCAGTGTTACTCCTCCCTCACGCTGCCCTGTCGGAAGCCCGAGTCCGTCAGCACCACCTGTGGGAACAGCCGCAAGGACTTCCTGAAGAACCGAATAAGACGACTGAGCGACTGGACGGGAAGTCTGAGCAGGAAGAAGAGGAGGATCCAGGTGAGGAATGATTTTTACTCATCAGCTCACTGTCCTCTCGTTACTGCTGTACGTTCCTGGGTGTAGTTAATCTGGGAGGGGGTTAGGGTGGAGGAACCACTTCCTGTTTATAGGACGAGGTCACTCGCACTGCACCACCTCCTCTGCACCCAGTCGTACCTGACGTAGTTATCGTGGTATCAGTACTTTCTCTCAGTGACCTGGTTTCTCCACAGGAGCCCACTGATGTTTTCAGCAGCACCCTGGACTCGGGGCTGGTCGGGTCCAGCACGCTGTGGTCCTCCAACCCCCTCCACGCTCAGAGCCAGAACCAGTTCCCTCCAGTTTACGGCGGCTCCTCCAGGAGTCTGAACCAGAGCAGCGATGCCCAGCGGCAGAACATCTACGAAAACTTCATGCAGGAGCTGGGGACGGGCTGCAGCAGCGCGGCCGAGCGCACCGAGTCATCAGAAGGTGACGGAGAGGAAGACGAAGGGGAGCTGGACATAGACAGGGAGGTGGAGCAGCTGGACGTCCTGTTTGATAAGGAGCAGGGGGTGGTGCGCCGGGCAGGATGGCTGTCCTTTAAAGCCCTCATCACAGTCAACAAAGACAGGAAGCTGGAGCTGGTCGGCCGCCGCAGGTGGAGACACTTCTGGGTCACACTGAAAGGTACCGACACAGAGCTGGTCTCACTCCTCGCTCATCATCCACCTTCTGTTCGGGACAGACCGAGTCAGAACGTCGTTAACGGCTCTTTGTCCTCTCAGGCTGCACGCTGCTGTTCTATGAAACCTACAGGAAGAGCGGCGGGACAGAACGGGAGCGGTCTCCTCGCTACGCCCTGCGCGCCGATGACAGCATCGTCCAGTCCGTCCCTGAACACCCCAAGAAGGAACACGTCTTCTGTCTCAGCAACCTGTTTGGGGACGTGTACCTGCTCCAGGTGAGTGTCCCGCTCTGTTTTCATTGGTCCTGCTGTGATGCTGCAGACACTCTGGTTCTGTGACCCGTCCCGGTAGAGTTCTCGGCACATTCCTCCTGAATTAGAACCCTCTGGGTTTTCCCCGGGTCGTCTGCTGATTGCTGGCTGCATCTCTTTTCCTACAGTGCTCTGTCATTTCAGTCCCAGCACAGTGTGAATGAATGAGACGCAGAGCTGTGGTTTCTCTCCAGCACAGAACCTTCAGCGTCACCACACGTTGTTCCTCCGTCTGCTGCCAGCTTCACACCGCTGTGACCGGCTCAGGCGGAGCAGAGCAAATAGAAACCGTCACATGAACAATGTAGAGTCACCAGCCGTCTCCAGGAAACATCTGAGATGAGCAGAGTTTTTCACAGTTCTCGCTGTGGATGGGTTTTAGTTTACGGACAGGGTCGGTCGGTTCTGTCCTATGGGGAGCAACACTTTCCCGCTTCATGTTGGTCCAGACAAAAATCGGTTTGAGTCGTGTTCTTCTACTTCAGACCAGAAAAAGGAACTAGATCCAAACATTCATTCCAGCTGTTCTCCAACATCAGGACCTGAGCGGGTCAGAGGCCACAGAGCTCTAAAAATAGGTCGCGCTTGTTTCCTGCAGTTAACAAGGCAACGATTATGTGCTGCTTATTGCTTTTTTACGAGCTCTGTTCCCAGAGTGCCTCCTCCACAGACACACAAATCACCCAGAGCTGCACATCAGGAGAGGCTGGGGGGGTAAAAGCCTTCTAATGGGATTCACGACACCCGGCTAATTACTACAGCAAACGTCCCACTTTATGACAACGAGACGTTAATCCTAAAACAAAACCCCTGTTGTTGTCACGACGACGTGGAAGCTGCTCAGCTCCGTGTGCCCGTTTCTCAGACCCCTTTAAGTCTTTTCCTGCCCAGCATCATAAAAACCACCGGCTCTGCACCTCTGTTTCCTGCAGGGAGCGGACTTTACCCGTGTTTTCTCTTCCAGGCCACCAACCAGACGGACCTGGAGAACTGGGTAACGGCGATCCACTCGGCCAGCGCCTCTCTGCTGGCGAAGCGGCAGGGGAGGGAGGACACGCTGCGCCTCCTGCGCTGTCAGAGCCGCTCGCTGCTGCACAAGATCGACATGGACGGAAAGATGAAGAAGATGGCCGAGCTGCAGCTGTCCGTGATCAAGGAGCAGAAGAGCAGGAGGGCCGTGGAGAGCCAGGTGAGTGAGTGTTTCCTCGCTGTGTGGTCACATGGTCCGGTGGGAGGAGCTCACGAGCTGCAGGTAAACAGGAAACCCGCGGGTCACGTTCTGCTGGCTGCCGGGCTCCATCTCACGTGCACGAGTCTGATGTCTGTTCCAGATGTTTGAGGCTGCTCCAGTGGTTCCCCGCTAACGACTGAGCCAGATGGGGGGGTGACGGGGGGATTCTATCAAATCAGTGTTTATGACTCACAGACAGAAACATCGGCAGCGCCGCTGTGACATCATAACCCCCCCGTCCCCTCTTTCATCTGCGTCTGCGCTCTGCCTCCTTCCCACGACACAGTAAACCCTTAAAAACGCGCCTCTGTTCCTGTGGGGTTGAATGTCAGGCGCTGGGATCACTTTCATTTCCCGTTGTGTCCTCAGCAGCATGAGACGATTTTAAAAGGACGTCTCATCTAGTGGGTTTGTGTCTGTGTTCAGATCCAGCAGTGGGAGCAGAACCTGGAAAAACTGAACCTGGATCTGTTCAGACTCAGGTGCTACCTGTCCAGTCTGCAGGGCGGCGAACTCCCGAACCCCAAGAGCCTCCTCGCCGTGGCCGGCCGGCCCTCCAAGAGCATGCTGGGACGTCTGGGAGTCTTCTCCGTGTCCTCCTTCCACGCGCTGGTATGAGGAGCTGTGAGCGCTGCGCGTCTGACCCGCAGACAGAACCTGCGTGTTCTCACTGTGGACGTCTCTCTGTCGCCAGGTGTGCAGTCGAGATGAGGCGACGATGAGTCGAGGCCGCCGGACTCTGTCAGGACGGGGAAGCAGGAGGAGGGGGGGCGGGCTGCCGTGTTCTCTGAAGGCTCTGGACGGACAGATCACACGCAGCAGGGACGACGGACACTCTGAGGTAACGCAGACCTGGTCCCACGCAG
>JAUMTR010000016.1:15926500-15942505 GCA_032270685.1 Microctenopoma stevenorrisi
GATCAGGCCCCAACATATCTTAAAGACCTCATAGAACCTTATTATCCCAGCAGAGCACTTCGCTCTCAGAGTGCTGGACTACTTGTGGTTCCAGATGTTGAAGAGAGGTGGAGCCTTTAGCTACACTATAAAGATCTTTAGGGAATTATCTCAGTAATTTACCAAACACATTCACTCGCCAGACTGTTTCATCCCTTCGGTAATATTCTGTTTCTTCTGTATTTATTGATTCAAACTAAGAAGGAAACCAGCTCAGTCTTCAGGTTAACTGATCATTTATTAATGTGAATATTTGTAGATTTTCTTAGTTACTGTGAGTTACTGAGGAAACAGTGAGGGGGCAGTTTGTACCCTTTTTTATAACGAGGACGTGTGGGCTCACCTCCACCTCCCTGCTAACGTGCTATAACCCATATGGAACATGTAGAAGGTAGTTGGTGTCTTTGCTCTGACCCGGGATCATGGTTACATCAGGCCCGGTATCAGACTGTGATCAACTCGAGAGATTCCCAACTTTTAAACTGGGAGCACTGGTGGTGTAGCTGGAACTGCACCATCCGCATGAACATGAATCATGTGCGTCCTGAAGCGGGTCCGAGCCTGAAGCGGGACCCGGGAGCGCGAACATAGTGAAGCAGGGTTCGTTTCTGATGAGTCCGACATGGAGGCAGGGAGGCTCGGGGAGCGCACGGTGAAAACCCTCGGCTGCAGTAGTGGAGCTGCTGCTGCAGCTGGTGGTGCTGCTGGTATTCGACCTCCTCCTCTTCCTCCACCATCATCATCATCTTCATCTTCATCCCACCACCACACAGCTCCGCGGCTCAGCCAGTTTCTCCAGCAGCAGCAGAAGCAAACACACAACAACAACAACAATAACACCATAAACAACAACAACAACACCACCCAGCAGGGCCGGGGGGACCCGCGGGGAGAGGAGCATCATGGGGGCAAGGAAAACATCGTCCTGGCGGGGAACAGCCGAGCAGAGCAGCGCCATCACCAACACCAGCTGAATACAGGCGGGGAGGAGGAGGAGCGGATGGATGCCAGCCTGGGACCAGCCGCCACCACCACCACCAACAACCCTCCTCCGAGTGGGACCAGCTCCGAGTTTAATCATTATTATGGGAATGGAAGAGGAGGGCCTTGCTTTGATCAACATGGCGGACAACAAAGCCCAGGGACGGGGGTAACGGCGGCGCTCTCGGTACACGACACTATGGATCAGCTTCAGAACTCCCACGAAGGATTCAGCAGCAGCGGCCCGTACAGCCACTACCCGAACTACCGGCCCGACTACGGGAACAGTGGATACGGAGGCATGATGAGCCCCTCGCGCCCGGGGAACAGCCTGCTGGGCCCGGGCAGCGGCGGCTCGGCCAAGGCGGCGATGGCTGCTACCAACTCCCCGGCTGGAGGCGGAGGTGTCAGCGGCGGAAACAGCGCGGGATTTCAGCGGTTTCCAGGACAGGGTCCGCAGCAGCAACACCCGTCGGGGGCTACGCCGACTTTGAACCAGCTATTGACGTCTCCGAGCCCCATGATGCGGGGCTATGGAAGCGGATATGCCGATTTTAATCACCTTAACGCGCAGCAGCCGAGCATGGGGCTGGCTAAAGACATGGGCTCCCAGTACGGCTCGGCTACTCACGGCTGGGGAGGGCAACAGAGAAATCACCCGACCATGAGCCCGGGGAACAACGTACAGGGCAGCGGCAGGTCTCAGGTGAATAACACCTTAATAAATTCGAGTCCGTTGTTGTCGGCCGGTGATATTTTCTCCACGCTAACGGGAGATATGCTTCTACTTACGGCTAACCTGTCACCCCGTTAGCCGACATGCTAACCCAAATAGCTAACGTCAGTTAGCTGCTAAGCGAGGTGTATTTTCAAATTTCCACTGCAGATAAACCCGAACTGTACACACATATTTGACAGTTGTTGACAACTAATAAAACAAGGAAATGTCCTCGGTGTGGTGGTTGCCTAAACATTAAAAGTTAACCACCATGTTTGTCAGTAAAGTCAGTGTTTCGATTCTGTGTCCAAGGTGACTCCGTGCTTAGCCTGCTAGGTTAGCATGCTAACGTTAGCATGTAGCTAAACGAGCCGCACAGGGCCAAAGAATCTACATCCTGTAAATGTGGGTAACTCGCTGTAATTAGTGTGAAGCGCATCGTGGTTAAAATGAAGAGTTATGTCGTTAAATAAAAACCAGGGAGCGCTGACATTTAGAGACGGGAGCTGACTATTAACAGCGGCTTCCTGTTGTTTTTCTCGACGGCTCCATTCAACGCTGACATCTTCTAATTGCTTCACACATGCTAATGAACCCTTTGAAGTGATTTCAGTGTTATTGCACATTTTCTTCTGTTGGCCTCCCTCACATGCTAATGCAGCGTAGTAGATGCTTTATCGCTGCTTCGCACCACTCTGGATCCTTCTCAGCCCGTGGTCTGCCCCGGACCTGTTGGCAGCGACCCTTTCCGGCCCCTCTCCACAGCAGCCCTGACCTTCACACATGCAGATTAGCCATGTGCCCGTTACCGCCGGCGCATCTCCGCGGCTCCGCGTCCAGCGGGCTGCCGCAGCAGCGCGGGCCTGCAGGAGGCCTCGCCTGCATTGCTTGAGCTGTCAGGGATTTCTCACATTACTCGTCGACACCCTGAGATTAGTCTGAAGATGTTTGGAAGTACTGCTCTTTATCACTTCAGCAGCGTTTTCCGCAAACACATGTGCTGCACAGGAACAACGCGAGCACATCAGCTGTTCGTTCAGCTTATTGATAAACCACTGCAGCTGGGATCTGATTGTCAATTTCACTGAAAGCAAAGAAGTTCATTAATTACAATGAATGAAGCTGAATGTGCAACCATCATATGTGAGGTGTTATGCTTGAAACGTATACAAATATTTTCTGATGAGCTCTCGTTATCATTGTTGTGTCCTCTCTGACTCTATTGTAGTATCAGCAGAGGGAAAAAATGAGTGTCTTTATCTGTTGCTAATCACCGGGTATGATTCAGATCTTTCTTTGCTGAGTTCTGACATATTAACCTTTAGTTTAATCCACAGAAATTGTTAGAAATTGAATTTCCATTGAAAAAATATTCTGCTGGATACTGGACCTTTTTTAAAAGTAGTTTTTTGTTTTTTCCAGATAAACAGTCAACATAGAATCAAGTGTAGATTTTGCAGTATATCACTACTTTAAATGATTTATGTAAATAACCGTTAGTTTCAACATGTTTGTATTTTTTAAGTTGTACAGAACTTGGGGACATTTTCAGGATCCTGAACTGTAAAAATGTATTTCTATGCCTGAGTTTCCACTGAGTGATCGTGTCCTATGCTCTGAGAGATCCGGTGACCTACACTTTGTGCTGCACCCGAACGCCTCATGCTAACATACTGACACACTGTGATGTGTAGTATACGTTCACAAAGTCAGTACTCAAGTAGTAGAAGTACCACTTCAGCATCCCTATAAATGCTTTAAAGTCTACTTTAAAACCCGGATTTCTGAACAGCTACTGTGAAAAATGCTCATTGTTATTTCCTCTCCACACAAACAGAGCCTTTAGTGCGTAGCAATAAAATTAAATGTTGGAGCTACAAACCAGAAAAAAATTAATTGTAAACTGATATTAATTCTTCATGCACTGACAGCCGCGTCATCTATGACCATTCATCATCATCACCATCATCATCATCGTTTATCAGTTCACTAGATTCAGTTTTAACACAGAGAATCTGTGGAGGCAGCTGAAACTCGCGCCCAGTAAACGTACCACACCATGACCGCGGTAAAGCTCTGTTTGCTACGAGCAGCTGCGTGGAGCTGTTTATTTACTCTGCTCAGCTGACTGATGGAAACGTGTCATCCTCAGGAAAAAAAGAAAGGATGAAACGTCTGGGCCTTTTTCCTTTTTTTGCTCGTGTGTGAAATCCATAAATGGTTTCTATTTTTAGCTGCAGCCGTCTGAGCAGCAGTGAAACATCTGTTCTCACTGAGTCACTTTTTTCTTCTTTTATTATGTCAGTGTGTCAAACACACAGTGTGAATATTAAAGCGTACCCAGCCGTGACTGTTGACTCTGCCTCACGGTGGCCTCCCAGCCGTCTGGAGCTCATATTTTGCCCGAGTGCTGCTGCGTTTGAACCTGTTCCAACAAGTTTAGTTTCACTTTCACGTGTTCCGTTTATCAGACTGTCTGATATAACACCTGTGGTAGAAACTAGCCTAAAGCAGACACTCATGTAGCCCGTCTACTCTAGCTATAGGTAGAAAAGGGGCCCTGAGTTCTTCATTCAGCTACTTTAACTTCTTGATTTTGGGTGAAACACTGTTCACTTAGAGCACACAACAAACCTTAATAGCACAATAGATAGTTTTACCTTTATGCAAGCTCGTTAGCATCCTCTACCCACGTTCTCCGTTCCAAGACCGCTCACCTCCACAAAACACACAATTTCCTCCTTTCAAAATAAAAGCCTGCACAATAACAACAATTACTGCCGTTTTAACTAATGAACTTTACATTTTACAACAGAAACATGTATTTAACTCATGTTACACCCAGTTGTGTAAACCTCTACTACTTAGTTATGTTCCACTGTTAATTTCTCTTCTAGGTTCCGCCCATGGACCCAATGGTGATGAAGCGGTCTCAGCTCTACGGTATGAGCAACAACCCGTACATCCAGCAGCAGCAGCAGGGGGCGCCATACCCCGGCCAGCCCTACAGCTCCCCATCCACCCACAGATACCCGATGGGGATGCCTGCCAGAGGGCAGATGGGGATGGGAGGGATGCAGTACCCACAGCAACAGGTATGGGACAGTCTTTGCATCTCATCTCCTAACCTTCGCAAGATTTTCTCCGTGTTCTTCGTCTGTCACCTGAAGTGACGGCAGCGATGCAGGTTTGAGTCTCAGATCTAGCACTTTACTTCACTTAGCTATGTACGGGTTGGTTTTAGGCTCTGAAGAGGACTGTCCAGGGTGCAGCCTGCTTTCAGCCCAGTTACAGCTGGGACCTCGACTCCGTAGCAGTCGCACACAGGAGTAGTTTTACTGAGACTAACTGCTGTTCAACATCTATTGGCTCCAGCTGCAGCGTGATGACTTTGAGTTGCTGTTGTTTGAAAACTGAATGCAGAATTCAGCCCCGTGCTGATCTCTACACGCCTCAGCGACGTGTTGTAAACTTGGTCTCACTGTAGCAGCGTCTTTTAGCCACTGTCACAGTTACTGTGTGATGAAGCTAGTTTTTACATGGAGGTTCATCCAGGAGTCATCCAAATGCATCAAGGAATCACTTGTTTTGTCCAAACTAAAAAGACCCAGTCAGTGGACTCACTGCATGCCTGCACATTTTACACCCAGCAGCACACATTAACTGAACAGTGTAGCTGAGGAACGCACACACTGGCACAGCAGCAGAGACTCGGCTCCTCAGGTGGGTCTCGCCCTTTATCTGAAGGACAACCATCACTCCTCTGACACGGTCAAAACGCAGCCGTGTTTAGCTGGGTACCGCACGGGTACAAAAGGTCCTGACAAACGTGTGCAGTGAACTCTGCACCCACAGGGTTGAATATTGGAGAGAAATGAGGAACTCTTCAGGTGAGATTGAAATGTGTTGAGGACGTCTCACTGAGCCGCTGATGCTTATTCCCCACCTCACTCTGTCGCTGTGAGGACAACGCGGCTGCTGCGCACAGGGCCGGCCTGCTGGTTTGGTTCTGATGGTTTATCTGTGTTTACTGCTGCCTGTGCTACGTCACGTACACACAAAGCCAGACGTTCTCCTCCCATGTTCGAGTTCTGGACAAAAACCAGCACCTTGAGCTGTTTGTGAAGTTCGTGCTGCGGCAGAAGTCTGAGTTTGTGACACGCTGCAGCTACAAACAGTTTAATTACCAGTATATTAATAATCTGACATGTTTAATAATAAGTCAGAGGTTGATATTTTACCCAACAAGTATTTCTTAACAAGAAGACGAGGAGTTATTTACTTTCTTGAAATATTTTTAGCTTTAAGTGTAAAATCCATGTTGAGAACTGAGTGTCTTCAGTTTGTGCTCTCGTCGTTGATGTGTGACTGTGAGGGGACCTGAGTGAGTGCAGGTGTGTCTCTCCTGTCTCAGATCACTTTTCCCCTGACGCCGCTGTGATGTCGTCTCCTCTAGAGAAAGATCGTCATCACAGAGCAGCAGACGCGTTATTACATCATTACAGGTTGACAGACACTCGAGGGAACTTGTTCAGATGGAGACAGAAACATAATGACCTTTATCTGAGCGAGGCCCCAGACGGCCCCCAGGACTCCTCCTTTATTGACTCTGTGTCCATCAGATTGGAGGTGGAGCAGACCAGGCTGTGCTCTTGGATCGACGCGAGTTTCAGGAGGTTTCCTTTCTGCAGCCCACTTTCAGATCGTTGTTGATGTTTCTCACCTTGGTTGATGTAGGTGGAATGTTTTACAGCGTTAACGACGGAGGAGGGACGCTTTAATTGGAATTACAAAAACACCCAGTCAGAGTGAAGTGTCGTCCCTCACAGGCGTCGGCTACGGCGACACGTTCCTCACAGCCGTCACGTGGCGCAGTAAAAGCTGCTGCTGAACCTTTTCTGCGGTGAAACGGTTTTAGTGAATGTGTGTATATCACTGAGTCTCCAGTGTTTCCAGCAGGAAAACATTTTCTCATGCAGACAGCAGCATTAGCAGCGTCATGACTTCTCTTGGCCACAGTTTGTTTGCTGACTCTCCTCACGACAGCAGTGTTTCCTGGTAAATCATCAGCTTCTTGCTTCTTCTGCCTTTTACCACGACTGACACACAGACGACTCTTTTCTTTTCTCATCAGATGGTGAAATCAGCTGTCACAGGTTCCCAGAGCTCAGGGTGGTGTCTTCAGATTATCCAACAAACTTTGACTGACTGACTTTAAAATCATATAAATTCATCAGCAGCCTCTGAAAACGCACCACGCTCTGCCTCGCGGCTGACACCTGCTTTCATCACCACACTGATATTTCACCAAGGCTACTGAGGTGCTCTTGAGCAAGGCCGTTAATCCCCAGCTCTTCATGTGCAGCCGCTCTGAGCTCCGGTTCTCAAAGGTTGCTTCTTATTGCGTTTCCTGTCAGCTTTTATTCACCTGCTTTTTCGGGAAAAGTCTGTGGACGTCCTCTGAGCCTGTGCGTGCATCTTATTTAAGGTGGTATGGATGATAAGGTGGACTGAACTGAACCTAGTGAACCTGACAGCAGCACAAACCCTTAATCATCAGTGAACAGTGTGAGCTGCTGCATGTACAGTTCTTCTTGATCTGTTTTTGCTCACAGACTTTTACAAATAAATAGTAAAAATAAAATATTTATTTGTGACTTTTTATCCACAGTTTGATTAGATCACATGATTCAGGGACGTTGATTCAGACTCACAGTCGGAGAACACGTCAAGTTCTCGGGGGATGTCAGAGATTTTCACGAGATAAAACGTCATGAAACAGGAAAAGAGCAGCATGTGTTTCTGAGCTTGTTTCCTGAAACTCAGTGATGAAATATGATCACAGAGGCTGCTCAGTCCTCTGCATCAGTCCTAGCTGTTCGGAGCAGGGAGGAACGCAGCACTAAATGACAAAGTGTGTTGTAAATAAGTCAAACACAAGCCACAGAGAGCAGGCACACAGCAGCTTCATTTATGCTCTGATGACTCTTCATTTATCAGCTAATCTTCCTGATGTCTCCTCAGATGGGTTCTCAGTACGCTCAGCAGCAGCAGCAGCAGCAGCAGCAGCAGAACATGGGGGGCTACTGTCAGCCAGGTCAGCCCCCCTACTTCAGCCCTCCACAGCAGCAGCCTGCAGCTCCCAGCCAGCCGCCGTACATGCAGCCCCGCCCACTGCCACAGCAGGTGAGACTGAAACGACAGGACGCTCAGCGGAGCCCCGTCAGTTATTAGAATAAAAAGAAACTTTCCCCACATGTCGTCATGTCCTGACTCGGCTCACGCTTCATACGGAGAGCGGCCAGGCGACGTTCACAGTGACATACAGCAGGATTCCCCTGAGCCCCTGCCTCTCTCACATCCTTCATTAACTCTGAGAGATGAAGGTGAAGTTTAGAGCAGAGGACAGTTTCTTACTGGCACAAATAACGCGTTAACGACCGGAAACGGCTCCAGGACGAATCCAAAACTACACGGCAGCAGCCTAGACCTTATGTGTCTGTCTCTGTGCAGGAGGTGCCGCAGGAGGCCTACGGGGGCCGGGGCCAGTCCGCCGCTATGACTCCTGGGAAACCAAACCACGAGGACATGAGTCTGCGTCAACAGGAGAGGCCGTCCAGCCTGCCGGTGAGTCTGAATGAGTCTCACAGGCCAGGAGCTGCGTGTGCTCCTCCCCCTGACTCCGCTGACTCCGCTGACTCCTGACGATGTTTCTGAGTGTAACGGGTCGAGCAGTAATCTGACTCTTTACCGTGTTACTCATCAGAACCTTATCGCTCGCGGCTCATTTGGTGGTTTTCAGTGCAGATGTCTCAGTCTGTCGGGAAACCTTCACCTTCAGCTCTGACCTCTCCTCCATCTTTCTGTGAGCCCGCTGCTGCTTCCGCTTTCATTTCTGTCTTTTCTGTCTCTGTCCCTGCGTCTGTCTCTCTAAGCTCCCTCGTCTCGTCGTCCCTCTGTCTCTTCATGTTCCTCTCTCTCGTTTGATGCACCCTTTTTGAAATCGGGGTGCTGATGCAGTTGCCATGGCGACAGGCTCCATTGCGGGAAGAAAAAAGAAAATTGTCAGAAATCAGCTGCACTCAGAGGCCTCACAAACGCTTCAGATGATTTTCTCTAGTTTGAATGTTTTATTCTCTTATTGTTTATTATCTTTGCCTTTATTCAGTTTAATATTTCAGACTTCAGCAACATGATTCAATTTTAGCCTCGTTTCTCCAGATTAATCAAATTCTCTGCAGTGTTTTGTTATCAAACGTCGTCAGATGTGAGTTTGTACATATTTACAGAAACACCAGATATTTCATTTGGTTTCAGAATTATATGAATCAAAAAATAAGAAAGGCAGGTGAGAAAGAGGAGAGGAGAAAAGGAAGACGTGAGGAAGAGGAGGAGAAAAAATGATAAGCAATTGGAACGGAAAGAACAGCTCTGTAGAGAACAGGAACGGAAGGATGAGGCAAGAACATGACGCGAGGAAGAGTAAGAGGGCGGGATGAAGGACGGACCCCTCCCCGTTTCTCCTCTTCTTTTCTACGTCCTCAACTCTTTCCTTCACCTTTGTTGGTTCCTGCGTTTCCCTTCCTATTCCCATCCCTTCTCCTCTTCTCATTGTCCTCATTACTTTATCTTCCTTTTCCTCTCCTCTCTCCCTTCCTTCCTTCTCTCCTTCTCCTCCTCTTCCTCTCTGTGAGGTAAGAGGAAATGAAACGATAGGAAAGGTGAGAGGAGGGATTGAAGATGAGTAGAGATGAAGAAAAAACAAATGTGAACGTGGCTTACAGAGAGGAGAAAGAGTAAGAGGCACATAAAAATAGGACGAGAAGGGGGGGAGGGTGTGAGGACAGATAGGAGATAGTAGAAAAGGAGGTGAGGAAGAGGAGGGAAAGGTCAAGTGAGGCTGCACAGAAACGCTCTCTCTTTATAATTAGACTGTGTGAGGCGCAGTGCAGCAGCTGATAGGCTGAACTGTTGGCAAGGGGAGGGGGGAGCCGGGATGCTGGTCTGTGATTGGCCGGCCATAGGCCCACAGGCGGAGCTCTCTCCTGATCTTCCTCTCGTCTTTCTTTCCATTGTCTCCCCCTTCTTGTCCTCCACTGCGTCTCATCACTCTCTGTCCGTCTCCTCCTCTCATCGTTTCCTTGTCCCCCTTTTCTCTCCCTCACCTCACCTCCTCCATTTTTGTCCACCCTTATGTCCTCCCAGGTTCCTCCTCTCTGCACTCTCTTCTTTTCCTTACTTCCTTTCCTTCCTGAGCCGCTCCTCCAGTGAAGCACTCCTCACCAAACGGCCATTAACACTTCAGTAAGCCTTAAGGCTCCTTCAAAGGGTGAAGACAAACCAGAGGTGTAAGAGGAAGACGAGCAGGTTTGAGATGAGGAAGATTCGGTGTGTGCAGAGGAAACAGATTCAATGAAACACTAATAATAACCAGACCAGATATTTGAAAACAACCTGAGCTTTATTTTGAAATGGGACTAATCTACTGACCAAAGACAGGACGTCTCCATGTCCTCATATAATAATAATCCTCTGCAGGACGCTCATCGGTCAGTGTGCCACAAAAGTTAAGTGTCAGCCTGACCCAGAGCTGGAACCAGCCGGTCCGCTCGCCTCAGTTAGCGATGGTCAGACTGTGGTTCTACTGGCTCGGTCCTCCGGTACGTGATGCTGAGCAGCAGCTGTGGCGTTTCATTCAGTGACGAGTCCAGAATCCATTATGATGAAGCCCGATCTTCATCATCGTCAAACACTGAACTAACCCGTGTACGTGGCTTAAATGGGATCATAAATCCCGGCAGCATCTTGGATCCGGTTTGGATCGGAACCACAGCACCACAGTCACAGGGAGGAGTTGTCGTCATATGTGCTTCTCTGTGTTTCAGGATTTATCCGGCGCCATCGATGACTTGCCCACCGGTACCGAGGCAGCAGTGAGTTCGGGGGCGTCGGGCTCCGGCAGCGTCCAGGGCGACCAGGGGACTCCAGCACGTTCCCCTTTCTCCCCTCACGTCTCACCTCGACTCCCGCCACCAGCTCGCTCAGGGCCTTCTCCGTCCCCCTCGCCGTCCCCTGCTGGGACGCGATCAGGACCGCTGTCCCCTGCCACCAGTGGACCAGGTAACACGACTCAGCAGCCGCGTGTCCTGTTTCAGGGTGATCCAGGTTGATCACAGCTGCAAACAGCTGGATTCCAGTCTGGATTTTATTTGTAATTTTAGCTTCAAAGCTGAAGCAGAACTCCAACCATCGACATCAGGGTGGGACAGACCTGGACCCAGCATCCTGGTTTCAGTAAAACACGTTCTGTGTCTCTGTCTCAGGGCCTCAACTGACCCCTCAGGGTTCTGGTCCTGGATCAGATGTTGGTCCTCCTTCCTCCCAGTCCGCCCTGACTCAGGACAGAGGTAACACCTGTCTCTCAGCGACTCTTCTCTTCTTCTAGTCTGTCCTCTGCAGGACGGTTCTGTATCTGTAGATTCGGGTCCCTGTTCTAACGTCCTGTCCCTCTTCGTCCTGCAGGATTCCCTCCCTCCATGCAGCGTAGCACCCTGGGGCCTCAGTTTGGTCCACATCAGTCGGCACCACCCATGTCCCCTCACTCAGGACCTGGAGGGCCCGTGCATCATGGCTCCTACCAGCAGGGCGGCTCTTATGGACCGTACGGCCCCCCAGGTATGATTTACCTAAAGAAAAACCACTAAAAGGAACAAAGGTGAAACTTGAATCATTTTCCTCGTTGCCTGTTCTAGGTAACTACCCCCGCCCCCCTCACTATGGGGGGGCCCCCAGTGCCAGCTACAGTGGCCCTGGTCCAGGTCCTGGCTTGGCCAACAGTCTGGGTTTGAACGCCAGCAGTCCCATGCACGGTCAGGGCCCCTCCATGCCAGCAGGCCGGGGCCCCGGGCCTGTTGCCGGGGGACGACCTTATCCTGCCGGGGGCAGCACCATTGCCCCCACCTCACCTGGCATGCCACAGCCCGCTGGACAGGGCATGGGGCCTCGCAAACCGCTGGAGGTCGTCCCTACTGCCGGGCCGAGCGTCAACACGTCATCAGCCATCGGCCCCGGTGCTCAGAGCAGGTGAGTCCCTCAGGGTCCGGTTCAAGTTCAGAACCATTCAGGACAGCTGCACTCAGTGTTCCTCCTCTCAACCTCCACCCATCCCTCCATCTTTTCAGGCCTCCATTCACTCATTCGCCCACCTACCACCAGACCTGGCCCGCGGGTCGGCACGGCCTCTCTCCTACCCTTCACCCCTCCCATCCTCCTCACCACCACCACCAACCCCATCCTCCTCCTCCTCTTCTTCACCCCTCTCACCACTCCCAGCAGGGCCCCGGTGCTCAGACACCCACTGAGCATTATGGGTAGGTTTTGGTACCAGAGCCTGATGGATACAGAACCACAGGCTCTGCTGCCCACAGATATTATGGGATGCTTTACTAACTGGACCAGTTCCGGTCCTCCGTCATGTCCTGCATGGCTTCAGGAGGCTGCTGCATCTTCGTAGGAGTCAAACTGAATTTATGCTCAGTCTGACCATAAGTTTAAAATGAGGATCCAGAACAGCAGGCCCGACCCGAGCTGACCAGCTCGTTAGAACCTCTTTGTCTCTGTCTCCATTAACCGCTCAGAATCTTCATCTTTCCTCCTCAGCGAAACCTTTGTGTGTGTGTGTGAGCTGCCGACGCTCCTCGTCATAGTAGCTCAGCCCCTTCTTCTTCTGTTGTGTCCAGGCAGGGCAGCTACCCGGGCATGGCTCAGATGGGAGGAATGGGCCCTGGAGGCCCTTATAGCCAGCAGCCAGGCAGCACGTCTGGGAGGATGACGCCACAGGGACCCCCCTACAACACCTCGCCCTCAGGTGAGACCACGGATCCTGTGGTTTTGATGGAGCGTAGCAGTAGGAGGATATTCAGTGTCGTCTTCCTCCGTCAGGCCCCCTGATGAGTCCAGCTGAAGGGATGGGTGGTCCTCTGGACTCCAAGCTCAAGGATGTCGGCGCTGCCAGCGAACAAGCCAAAGCTAAGGTGTGTCCATCGTCGGTCCGTCACAGCGGCTGCTGCTTGCTCCACCCTTGCTCCACTCGTCTGTCTGCCAGCATGGTGTGAGAGACGCATGTGTCTGAGCTCAATGCAGGGCGGTGCTGATAAAGATGCTGGTGTCGTTCTGTTGTTAGATTGGTTGCTTGGTTTCCCTGCACAGTTTTCAGACCCCACACTGCTCTGCTCGCGCTGGTCGTTGTGCTGGACGAGCTGCTGCGCCGCTCCAAACTAGTCAACAGAACCAGAACCGGGGCAGAACCATCTGAAGGTGAACCAGGAAAAGCTTTGTTGCGGTGTGCAACCAGCTTGTAGGAGTAAAAGTGTAATTCACTGACGAGGAGGGCGATTTACAGAAAACCCAAATAAACGGATGCTGCCGACAGGAGCTCCTGTTGTTCAGGTCGTTCTCCGCTCTGCAGCCGGAGAGTTCTGTAAGCGCCGACTTCTCCTCACTCGTCTCCGCTCGTTAGCCGTAGTGAAGAGGCCTTGATCGCAGCACAGATTTGTCTGGCAGTTGGGGGGTTACGTGAGGAGACGTGATAAGTACTGGCTGCTTTGTTTCAGCACTTCTCTCCACAGAGCAGAGGTGGAGCTGCTGCAGGTCGGGCGTCGCGTCTCCTCGCGTCAGAGAAACTTCAGAATAGATGTGACACAGTGTGGAAACTCAAAAAGCACCAAAGCTCAGCAGGCCGTTATCATCCCGTTCGATTTGGAGACAGTGAGAAGAAGAGGAGACGGAGGCAGAGCTTCTGCCGACTGTTGTGTTTATGCTTCGTCTTCTATCAGACCAAGTGAAAACTTTCACAGTTACTGGAGGATCATTGTGTAGTGAACCTTAACTGCGTCTGCTCGATAATGTGCTGCAGTGAATAAAACATGTTGGTGGGCGGGTTTAGATGTCGGGGACGCTCCTGGACGTGTTCCACACGCCGGGAACGTCATGTTTGGGTTCAGGGGGACACGGGCTGCAGTGACTGTGTGTGTCGTCTGCCCATCAGGCAGCAGGATGATCCATGTTTCTGTGTAGTGAAACCAGCCAAATTAACCAAGTGCTCCCAGCTGCTAAATGCTAAATGCTAACTGTGCTGCCTGAGCTCTGGCTGCATGTCGTGCTGTGTGTTTCCCTCTGGACACACACACCTCTCCTCACCACCTGGATCTGTTGTGTGTTTTGTGTCACAGGATAGCTACAGCTCTCAGTGTGCGTCCCAGCCCCCCACTCCCTCCCCCATGTCCCCCAGCCCAGCTAGTCTGTCCTCCTGTCACGGGGAGGACAGCGATAGCATTAGCAGCCCCGCCTGGCTCAAGACGTCGACCAGCCCCGTAAGTGCCTCAAAGCACAGCAACTTTTCTTTGTGCTCATGTTTGGAGACTCCGGTTCTACGGTGTGGAAATCCAGAACGTTCTACGCTCACATTAGAAGTTAGATCCTCTGAGGTTCCGGCACCGTAGAGCCCTGCTTCTGCTGCCGACATGTGAAAACCTCGTAGCTCCACGTTAACGCAGCTGGTCACTCTTTGGAGATGCCAGGTTTTCACTGGACAAAGCAGCAGCGTGTTTTTAATGTAAATGACTTTCTACGTGTTGACTTTGTCTGCTGCTGTGAAACTTTCTCCGTTCAAACACTGGGTTCAGGTTGTCCCGGCCTTCTCTTTTTTTGAGCAGGCAGGACGCGGACAGCTCGGAACATTTTAACATATCGTATAGAATCGAAACCATGAGAAGCCGCCGCCGCACGTAAGCAGGAGGAAGCAGGCATCGAACCAATGACCCTGGGCTTCATCAGCCGCTGCTCGACCAGCTACGAGTTCTTCACTCGCACTTTAACCGGTTATAGGAGTCTGATCCCGGTGTCTGCTGCAGGACCTGTGCAGCTGATGAGCTGCTTCTAGTCCGTCTGGCTGCTCTGCTGCTTCGTTCAGCTCTAATCTGCAAACCTTCATGTCTTGTTCTGCGCAGAAGCCCAGCGTGGCCACCATGACCAACGAGAAGATCACCCGGCTCTACGACATGGGATCTGAGCCCGAGAGGAGGCTGTGGGTGGACCGCTACCTGTCCTTCATGGAAGAGAGGGGGACTCCCGTCCCAAACCTGCCCGCAGTTGGGAAGAAGCCGCTGGACCTGTGCAGACTGTACCTGGCTGTCAGAGAGATTGGAGGACTGGCCATGGTGCGACAGCGGCTTCATTTACTTCTCTTTCTGATGATTGATCTGTTTCCCAATGAAAAACTGACTTTACAGTTAAAACAAACAGCCTATTAACCCGTTTTCAAATCGCCGCAACGCTTTAACCGTTTGCACGATCAGAAAATTTTGTCTTATTCAGTAATAATGTGTAACATTTCGCTGCTGTGTGTTATTACACCTTGTGACGACTCCTACAGCAAACGGTCACCGAAGAACATCCGATGTTCAAGAGGTCACGCTCCTGTAAAGAGACAAACTCGCGTCAGGTTTCAGTCTATAACTACTAAACCTGCGTTGTCCTCTCAGGTCAACAAGAACAAGAAGTGGAGGGAGCTGTCGTCCCTGCTGAACGTGGGGACGTCCAGCAGCTCCGCCAGCTCGCTCAAGAAGCAGTACATCCACTACCTGTTTGCCTACGAGTGCAAGGTGGAGCGAGGGGAGGAGCCTCCGCCCGAGGCCCTGGGGCCCCCAGGAGACACCAAGAAGGCCCAGTCACTGCAGGCCAAGATCCAGCCCCCCTCCCCAGGTGAGGAATCGCCCTTCTCCCCCATTTACCAGTGCAGGGCCTTAAACCCTTTTAAGGTGGACCCCACAAATACAACTAAACCCAAATAAGGTGGATATAAACATCACTGACCTCAATCTGACCTAATTTCCCACAATTCTCTGTCTCTCTCTATGTCTCACTGTGTCTCTCTCGCCCTCTTTCTGTCTCACTGTGTCTCTCTCGCCCTCTTTCTGTCTCACTGTGTCTCTCTCGCCCTGTGTCTGTCTCACTGTGTCTCTCTCGCCCTCTTTCTGTCTCTCTCTCGCCCTCTTTCTGTCTCTCTCTCGCCCTCTTCCTGTCTCTCTCGCCCTCTCTCTGTCTCACTGTCTCTCTCTCGCCCTCTTCCTGTCTCTCTCGCCCTCTTCCTGTCTCACTGTCTCTCTCTCGCCCTCTCTCTGTCTCACTGTGTCTCTCTCGCCCTCTTCCTGTCTCTCTCGCCCTCTCTCTGTCTCACTGTCTCTCTCTCGCCCTCTTCCTGTCTCTCT
>JAUMTR010000016.1:15942605-15958681 GCA_032270685.1 Microctenopoma stevenorrisi
CGCCCTCTCTCTCTGTCTCACTGTCTCTCTCTCACCCTCTTTCTGTCTCTCTCTCGCTCTCTCTCTCTGTCTCACTGTCTCTCTCTCGCCCTCTTTCTGTCTCTCTCGCCCTCTCTCTCTGTCTCACTGTCTCTCTCTCGCTCTCTTTCTGTCTCTCTCTCGCCCTCTCTCTCTGTCTCACTGTGCAGTGCAGCCGCTGACCTACAAAGACAGAAGCACATTACATTTATTTTTTTTCACGTACAAACTGCCATAAGAACAAATGTTGTTTTATGAGACATGATTTAATATCTGATATTAAAGTGAACTGACACCACGAGGTTCACGTTTTATTCCTGTAAGATTAACCATTAGAGTCGTGTCTGTTCTGTGATCGTCGCGGTGGATTTTAATGTCCTCGCGTTGTTCTCAGCAGCGTTTGTCTGCTCTGTATTTCTGCAGCCAACTCGGGCTCCCTGCAGGGCCCCAACACCCCTCAGTCCAGCAGCAGCTCCCTGACAGAGCCCCCCGGGGACCTGAAGCCCCCGACTCCTGCCTCCACCCCTCAGAGCCAGATGGGCCCACAGCTGGGGAACAGGTAGGAGACGCACCCTAGCTGAAGCCTCAGCAGCACAGGAGCCGTGACTGGCGTTTACTTATACAGCATCAAATTACAACAGAAATCTAAGAACTGCACCGCTGTGTTACCGAGAGCCGAGACGTCAGTAACACATCTAACGTCCCACCTCACCCCCCCAGGACTGTTGGAGGAGTGAGTGTCCAGGATCCGTTCTCCGAAGGCAGCGATCCGGCTTTCCACCACAAGCGAGACCCGGGACCTGCTGGCGCCCCCTATCAGCAAGGAGGAGGCCCAACAGATCCATCTATGAGGATGCAGTACGACGCCAACAAAGACGCGTATGGAGCGGGGAAAGGTCAGAAAGGACTGTGCTGCACCCTGGTGGTGCAAACTGAGATTCAGCCTCAGATTTATTTCAGGGTGGAAGAAACCTGTTCTGTTTATTTAACACAATGTACAACGCCTCAGGTCCGGGTCCGGGCGAGTCCTTTGGTCCTGGTCAGATGTCCAGTGGTGCCATGCAGGACATGTACCCCCGCGGGCCACCTGCTGGCCCCCTGACTGGGATGGGTCCCAGACCTCAGTTCCCCTACAGCCCCAGCTACGAGCGGAGGTGAGACACCGGCAACATCTGCACATAAATGAATCAGTGCATCTGTCAGAATGAGCTCTGTCCTCAGGGCCCCTCCACCCACCCTCCGCCCACACTCCACCCACGGTGATGCTTTTACGGTCTCTGTGTAGAACGTGGTTTCAGAGCGTGAGCACAGATCAGTGATTCGTCAGAGGAAAGACGTGACGTCATCGTTGTGTTGTTCTTGTTGTTGTGCAGGCCAGACCATGTGATGAGTCCGGAGGGGGGCATGGCGCCCCCCGGCGGTCAGAACAACTTGGGAACATCTGGGACCGAGGCCGGCATGTATCCCACCAACAGATACCCGCAGCAGAGGTGAGAGGAGGCTTGACGCAGACAGACGCGTGTTGATGAATGTAACGTAATAAACCCGACTGTGTCTGCAGACATGGACTCGACGCGTTCGGGCAGCAGTATCCTCACGGCGCGGCCTACACTTCCCATCAGCCCCTGTACCCGCCGCAGCAGGTGAGTTAAAGCTGCAGACACACGTTCGTGGTCACAGACCTGATGAACCGGTCCTGGTCTCTGTGTGTCTGCAGGGCTACAAGCGTCCCATGGAGGGGTTGTACCCCCCCTCTAAGCGCCACGAGGGGGAGGGGTTCGGCGTGCAGCAGTACAGCCCCCAACAGCCCGACGTATTCGGCCCCTACGGAGCTGGAGGAGGAGGAGGAGGTGGGGGGGGCTACATGGGCCCTGACAGACGGCCGGGTCAGAGTCCGTATCCTTATCCGTACACCAGGGAGCGCCAGGGGGGGGCACAGCACAGCATGATGAGCTCAGGACCCACACCAGGGTCTGGGGGTCCCGGGGAGGGGCCGCAGGGCAACATGTGGCCCCCCAGGACAGAGATGGGCTACAGCTACAGCCGGCAGGGCCAGGGCCCCCCCTACCCGGGCATGAACCGCGCAGACGATCAGGAAGGCAGGGCCCCCCAGGACCCCCAGTGGCCCACCAGTCATCCAAGCCAGCGCCAACCACCATACCCCCCTCACTCCTCCTCCTCCCCCTCCCTCCCCACCAGACAACCCCTCTCCACCTTCCAGGCCACGCCCCCTGTCCCTAATCAAGTGATCCGCTCTCACAGCCCCTCGTCCTTCCCCCGGCCCCTGGGGAGCTCCCTGTCCCCAAACAGCAGTCCCTACCTGCCGTCTATGAAGAAGCTTGGTGTCCCCCCCGGCCCTCCACCCGCTCACGGCCTCCCCCTCACCCACAGAGAGATCAGCTTGCCCCCCACCTGTGTGGAGGCCACCCTCCCTAAACTAAAGCCACGACGTCGGCTCACCGCCAAGGACACAGGTACCACCCCACCCCCCCCAACCCGCACTAATGTCTATACAGCTGTGACTCCGCCTCTAACTCTGTGATTTGTCCAATCAGGAACCCCAGAGGCGTGGCGGGTGATGATGTCACTGAAGTCCGGCCTGTTGGCAGAGAGCACGTGGGCTCTGGACACGATCAACATCCTGCTGTACGACGACAGCAGCGTGGGCTCCTTCAGCCTCACACAGGTGTGGACACGACAACAGACCCAATCCAGGGGGTCACACGCGACAGACGCGACAGACACGCAACACACAGCAACAGACGCGCGACAGACACGACAACAGACCCAATCCAGGGGGTCACACGCAACACACGCGACAGACACGCAACACACAGCAACAGACGCGCGACAGACACGCAACACACAGCAACAGACGCGCGACAGACACGCAACAGACACGCAACACGCGCGACACGCGATGTACTCATCCAAAGATTGTTAGTGAGGGAAGATGCTCTACTCGGTCACAGTTTGCTGACCTCCCCTCGTCCTGTCCTCCTGCAGCTCCCTGGTTTCCTGGAGCTCATCGTGGAGTATTACCGCCGCTGCCTCATTCAGATCTTTGGCATCCTGGAGGAGTACGAGGTGGCGGTCGGGAGCCAGAAGACCCCGTCTGACCGTCCTAGGGAGGAAGAGGTGTTGAAGGAGCCAGCAGGTGCCACCTCAGGGTGTAGCGGGCCATCGTGGGAGGAGCAGAGGATACAGAGGTCGGTGGAGGAAACACCAACGGTGCTCAGCAGCTCGGAGGAGGTGATAGACGGCAAACCTGTAGTCAAGGAGGTGAAGGAGGAGCACCAGGAGCAGGCAGAACCCCGTCCCCTACAGGCCAGCAAGTATGACAGGCTGCCAATCAAGGTGGAGGATAAGGGGGAGCAATGGCAGGAGGTGGAGGAGCACTGGGTCGAGCTGAGCCGACCCAACGGTTTCATCAGCGGCCTGCTGCACTGGAGAGCCGGAGGAGGAGACTCAACCACCTACATCCAGACACACTTTGACCCCCACACAGGAGACTTCACCCCCGCACAGTCAGCAGAGAGGGAGGAGGCGGCTGGGGAGGAAACACCACCCGAAACACACCAAGGTAAGAACACAAAGGGGGGGGGGCACAGGGCTGATGAGGCAAACAGGACAACAATCAGGTGGAGGAACCACAAAGTGCTTCAGGATCTCCTGGAGGAGGTCACTGCTCACACTCTCTCTCTCTCTCTCTCTCTCTCTCTCTCTCTCTCTCTCTCTCTCTCTCTCTCTCTCTCTCTCTCTCTCTCACACGAACGAACGAACGAACCACGACACAAAGTTAGATTCAGAATTAAAAAACATATTTTCCGCTGCTGAGTTTGTCGTAGTACCGGTTTTCCGCCACTAGGTGGTTCTCACTCTGTGTTCTGCTGCCAGGCTCCCTGTCAGAGGTTAAAGGTCACAGGCCCCTGGATCACGGCGAGGCAGCTCACAGTCCCATCAGCCAGCTGGAGGACGAGCCGCGCTGCTGGGACGAGGCTCCGCTGTCCACGGCTGCCTCCTGGCAGGACGCTCTGGCCAAAAGATGCGTCTGCATCTCCAACATCGTGCGCAGCCTCTCCTTCGTCCCGGGCAACGATTCCAACATGTCTCGGCACCCGGGCCTGGTGCTGATCCTGGGCCGCCTGGTGCTGCTGCACCACCACCACTCGCGCAGGAAACGGACGGCGCCCAGCTACCAGCGGGAGGAGGAGCAGGGCCGGGCCTGCAGCCGGGACGAGTGGTGGTGGGACTGCCTGGCGGCGCTCAGGGAGAACACGCTCGTGACACTGGCCAACATCTCAGGCCAGCTGGACCTGTCGCTGTACCCCGAGACCGTCTGCCTGCCCATGCTGGACGGGCTGCTGCACTGGATGGTGTGTCCCTCCGCCGAAGCCCAGGACCCGTTCTCCTCGGCGGGCGGCTTCTCCTCGCTCACCCCTCAGAGGCTGGTGCTGGAGTGTCTGTGCAAGCTGAGCATCCAGGACAGCAACGTGGACCTGCTGCTCGCCACGCCGCCCTTCAGCCGCCAGCAGAAGCTCTTCTCCACCTTGGTGCGCCTCATCAGCGAGAGAAGAAGCCCGGTGTGTCGGGAGATGGCGGTGGCCGTCCTGTCCAACCTGGCGCAGGGCGACCCGGCGGCGGCGAGGGCCGTCGCCCTGCACAAGGGCAGCGTGGGGACTCTGATTGGCTTCCTGGAGGACAGCGTGGCCATGGCCCAGTACCAGCAGAGTCCACACAGCCTGCTGCACGCCGCCGCTGCGCCGGAGCCGCCCAGCATCAACATGATGTGCCGCGCCGCTAAGGCGCTTCTGGCCATGGCGAGGGTGGAGGAGAACCGGACAGAGTTCGTTCTGTACGAGAGCCGGCTGCTGGACATCTCGCTGTCAACCGCCCTCAACGCGGTGGTGGCGGCCGTCATGTGTGAAGTACTGTTTAAAATTGGCCGCTCGTGACAGGAAGGCCGCCAGGGGGCGCGCTCCGTGGTGCTGGAGGCAGCTCCACCCGTGTGAGGAACTGGCTCCTACTATATTTTTATTTAAAAGAACAAGACGCAAAGGTTTTTACATATATATATATATAGAATATATAAAGCTTCTCGGCTCCATCTGCAAATGTTTATTTGGGATTTTTAAGTAATTTTAATACAAAAATATTTAATACTTGTATTTTTTATTTTTTATTCTTCCGTCAGTTTGTTCCGTTTCAACCAAAGTGTGACGGTGGAAAACGCCACTCGGGTTCTTTCTCTCGGTGGTCGTTACTTTCTGTGTGTGGGGGGAGGGGGGGTGACATGTAGATATTTTTCTCTTTTCTCATGTGACGACGGAGGAAACGCTGATGTTCAGTCACGTAGTTTGAACGTTATTTTAAATGTGAATCATTGGACCAGCTGCAGTTTGATCATCAGTGTTTTGCCGAACCACAGCAGTATCACACAAAGGGGGGGGGGGGGTCCATGTGTCGTCATCCTCCTGTAAATAGACTGTGTACATTTGAGCTCCAGCAGGTGGCGTCACGACGTTTCTGAGGTGAAAACTATTTTTTCTGTATTTAAGGATGTGTTGTGGGGGTGCGTTTGATTTGAGGGACTGTATGTGCAGGAGGCCGGGGGCTGTACCATCACGTGTCTCACTGACTTCAGTTATAAAGTGTAATGAGAGAACAAAGAATCTACATCCAGAAGGTCTCATGTGTTTTTACCGCGGTGAAGAATAAACGTACGTGAACTGAACCTCAGATCTGTGAATGGAACTAGGAAGAGTTCTTCAGAACACGGGACACAAACACTTTAATGGTTTTAAAATCTAACATGAACATGTGCGTGTACTCGTCCAGCATCAGTCCACCGACCGAAGACTTAGTCCTGGAGCAGTTTCCACACAGATGGGCCCAAACATCCCACCACAGAACCCGGATGTCCGGCAGCAGGAGCCCGACTCGTCCAGAGGTTCTCCAGAGAAAACGGAGCTGCTCACTGTTTTCAGTCTCACATCAATCATCGTCGTCCAGCGGCAGCCACGTTCAGTTGGACTTGAAGACAGAGTCCCAGTCCACAGGCTCAGACCTGGCTGTGGACTCGGGAGTCTTTGGGACGGTCGGGAAGAAGTTCTGCATCTTCTGTCTGAACTCTGCCAGCTGAAAAACACACGTGAGGTTTGTTATTTATCGGTCGAGCTCAGTGATGTTTTTAGAGCCTGCAGCTAAAACACGTACGCTGCGAACGCCGAGAACTTTCCACACGCTGAAGCTGAGCAGCCCGACTCCACACCAGGCAAACGCAGACCCCCAACCCAGAGCCCTGAGGGCCAAAGAGGCGCCGCTCTCCGGGGCCGCAGCTGTGGATACGACGCCCTGAACGAGAACCGAGCAGGTGGAAATCATCTTCAGCAGAAAATACAAACATTTTCCTCTAAATATTCAAATTCTACTGATTTAAACTTGATTCTGAAATGATTGATTTTAACATGAGCAGCGATCATAAGTTTAATTCTGTATTATAGTGTTAAAAGCTGTGCAGTTTACTTATTAAATCTCCAACCGACTGCTCCACCTCTAATTAGATGGAGTAGTTTTAGCTCTGAGGCCGAGACAACAAAGAACCCTGTGATGGAAACAGTCTCTCGATGCTCAGTTTATGTCTCCGAATCCATGTGCTGTGGGTCACGTTTAATCACATCCTGTAACAAACGGAGCAGCTCCAGTCCCGCCTGTGGACAGATGGAGGAATCCATCCGGGTTTCCTGCAGCACAGTGCCTCAGCAGGTTCTGTTTAACGTGCTGCGAGGTTTCATTCTGGTTTAAAGAACCTTTCTTTGTGGTGGTTATCAGACAACACAGCTTCAGGTAAATCACGGTTCTCATGTTTCGTCACCTCCTGAACTGCTTATTAAAAATCTGAAGAAAACGTGTTAAAGTGCAGCTATTTAAAACCCGTTTTCATCTTTGTTCAGGAGAAGAAACAAACATCTAGATGAATATCAGGGTCAAACCTTATTAAACCACTCTGGGCTTTTCTTCTTGGCCAGAGCCAACGTTGAGCCAAATCCCACAATCATCCCCGCAGACGCCACCGTGGTCAGAAATGCTGCACCTGCACACAGGAAGTGACCGTGAAAACTGTTTCACCACCAGGTAACGTAAAGTACAGTACCACAGTCCTGCGTTAGGACGACGTGTTTCCTATTCACTAAATAATATATAGTAAATTCTTTATTACACACCAAACAGAATTTAACCCTATTTACGGGTTAGACATGTCTTAGTCTTTTTCTTTTACACCAGCTTCAAATTGTGGTAAATATACACTAAAGCTTAGTATAGAAAGAAAAAAGCCATATTTGACATCTTCTGGAGAATTATACAAACACGAACTGAACAGAGACATGTGACAGAAACCTTAAAATAAAGAGGTTTTTGACACGTCATACACATTCAGCAGCAGTGATATTTATGTCGTGTTGAAAACCCTTAAATAGCAAAAACACATGAAAACAAAAATACGCGAAAGTCAAACTGACTGGTTTGGACAGAGGGGAAGATTTAGGCCGACATTGCTGTGACCTCGGACAGGAAACGGCAGGAAACCACGTTAAATATCACACGTTTTTCCAGCTACACCAACACGAAGTACAAGCTAACAGCTAAATCACCTTTTAACACCTGTCGTTTGGCTTCTTCATCACTTTCTGCTCCTTCTCTCGCATCCACACACATCTGTTCATTCGCCGCTGTCATGTTGTTTCAGTCCAGCTGCATAAAGTGACCGACTAGAAACAAGCCAGCGCGGAACGACTGAGCAGCGTTATTTATCTGAACGATAGTAAATTATTTTATACAAAATATTAAATTACTTACATCTGATATTCTAATTATGCAAACGACTACGTTTCTTCTAAACCAATATTTAAATATATAAACTGTTAAGCTGTTGGGGGGAGGGTGTTACACAGACGAGACCTGAACCAAAGATCGTCTATTTTACTGGATGAGTTCACGGCCGTGGGAGTGCCCACTCCCACTAATAGAATCCTAAAAACTTATTTTAAAAATGGAATATTAAATTATAAATATTTAGTCTTTAAATAGGTTTTTGAAAAACTGATAATGTATTTTGTTTCTCACATTTGTTGTATCTGCAGGAGTAAAACCAAACAAAAGACGAAATAAGGAACAAATGAAATTCGAATAAAACAGTTTTGAAATAACGTGAAATTTAACTGTTAAAAAAACTCTTCCTAACTGTTCTGACGGTGAATCATTGATCAGATCCAAAACATATCTGTTTCGTGTTCCACATTTTCTCTACAAAGTCGTTCCTCTCAATAATAGAGGATCTGTGCAGTCCGGGTCTCGGAGCTCCATCAGTCCTGCAGAGGACCGGGATTCTCTTCACACCCTCCTCTTTCTCACCGACATAGACCATCACAGCTTTCGGAGGTTCTGTCCGACGAAACGTACCCGGCTCACACTCGGTCCGTCTTCCGTGTCCGGAACCGGATCCGTTCTCATTGATGAGAGCTGGAATATGCGGGGGCGCGCGCGGGCAGCAGCGGGGGGTCGTGTTGGGTCCAGAGCGTCTGACCACGCGTTAGTGTTTGTTTATAAATATTACAAAATAAAAGTCGCGGTTTTTGGATCAAAATGCGGGACGTGCTTTTATTTTGGTTCCCGACACAAAAACCAGAGACGAGGATTCATGTCGGAGCCTGAACGCGCGCGCAGCTCAGATTTACCTGTCCACCTGTCCGCTCCTCACCTGTGAGGACACATGTCTCAGATCCATCGTTCAGTTCTGGACCAGCAGCAGCAGCCGGGCCAGTACAACCAGATCTGCACGCGCGGCAGCAGCAGCTCGAGCCCCGCCGCCGTCGAGGGAGCGAAGCCGCCAACCCGCCCGGCCCACAGGACCCGAACTCCGCGAAAGAAGTGGCAGGTGTTTCCTGGGAGGAACCGGTTCTACTGCGACGGGAGGATCATGATGGCGAAACAGACCGGAGTCTTCTACCTGACCCTGGTCCTGATCCTGCTCACCAGCGGCCTCTTCTTCACATTCGAGTGAGTAAATAGAACCACCTTCCTGGTACTTTTCTTTCCCAGTAGTCCAAAAACCTCTGGATCCATCCAGCACAATGTGTATAAGCACAGCAGAACCCAGACCTGGACCAGCACCATTCAGAGTTCTTCTAAATGTCCCTGGTTCCTGGGAAACACAGGATGAGTTCGTTTTATTGTGTGTGTCAGCCCTGCTCCTTGTCTCACAGGGACACAGCTCTTTCCTGCCTGAGCTGCTTCACGTCCCTCCACAGTCTTTCTGTGACCTTCTCTTCAGATGGTCTGAGAGCTTCTCACTCTTTTCAGGTGTTAATGGCAGGGGATCTGATCTGATCTGATCTGAGCTGAGCTGATCTTAGCTGAGCCGAACCGTCAGCTCCAGCTCTGACAGGAAACACACCTGTTCTCGTTCTTACTGTCTGTGACTCGGCAGGAACAGATGTTCAGACCCGTTTGCTGTCGCCAGGTCTAATTTACCTTCAGGTGTCACAGAAAACCAGCATCTGAACCTGCTGCTGCAACAAACGGTGAACTTCCTGTGTGACCAAAGGTCAAAGGTCAGTTCACCTGCAGCCGTTTGAACCTGGACCTTGTTCAACACTTGGTGAAGACCAGAGGTCCTGATGGAAGTTCCCGGGTTACTGCAGTGACTGAGCTCAGAGCGAACAGTCAGTGAATCGTTTAGACGTTTCACACTCGGCGGGTCCGAGCGCTGAGGGCAGAGACGTAGAATCAGGTTCTGGACTGAAACCGCGTTGTTCTTGTTTCTTTGTGTAGTTTGTCTCACTGTGTCCGTCTCCTTGCGTCTTCAGCTGTCCCTTCCTGGCCTCCAACCTGACCCCCGCCATCCCAGCGGTGGGCGGCGTCCTCTTCATCTTCGTGATGGGGATGCTGTTCAGGGCGAGCTTCAGCGACCCCGGCGTCCTGCCCAGAGCCACGCCGGACGAAGCTGCCGACCTGGAGAAGCAGATCGGTAATTACTCCCTAACGAGACAGAAACCTGGACCTGAACCAACGGATTAAACACGAGAACGAGTCTGTGAACCGCCAGGAAAATGAGCTGATGGAAAAGTAGCGGTGTGTGGGTGGAGCAGAGGAAGGGAAGGTGGAGGGTCATGTAATAACGGTGTGAATGGTGTCTGAACATAATGAGGCTCCGGCCCGTTCTTCAGGTTTTTGTTCTCTGAGGTAAGAAATCAGAATAATCTGTTCACTAACGAGTCTGAGTCACGACAGGAAACCGCAAACACCTCCTCGCTCAGCGCCAGCCACTTCTCCGAGGACATTCTGTTCGGTCCTTAAGAGACTGAGTGGTTGTGAAGTTCAGAGTCGGGTTCTGGGTGAAGGTTTGGATCAGCGGGTCACAGCTGCACGAACACACACGTGTGTTTAGACTCGCGTGACCTTCGCTGTCGTCTCCACAGAAACGAAACGTCACAGCCGAAGGGCTCGTATCTATTTCTGGAAACTGCTTATTATTTCTGGTTTGTTTATTTATTTATTAGCTGTCAGTCAGACCACAGGAAGTGACACGACCAAACACGGGCGTTGACATGTGTGTGTCTGCTGGGAGCAGGTTAAAATAGTCGTAAGGTGTGTTTGTGACGTGACGCACAGCTGTAAACACCGCCGTCACTTCCTGTCTGACAAACACAACAGGAGACCGTTAACGTATAAATCAACAAATAAAAGATGCAGAAATGAATCTAAAGATACAAAGAAAG
Organism: Microctenopoma stevenorrisi; assembly: GCA_032270685.1. Taxonomy (NCBI): domain Eukaryota; kingdom Metazoa; phylum Chordata; class Actinopteri; order Anabantiformes; family Anabantidae; genus Microctenopoma; species Microctenopoma stevenorrisi. Next base: position 15,953,402 of record JAUMTR010000016.1, read on the forward strand.
CTACAAAGAGACAAAGATACAGAAAGAAAAACAGCTTCTAAGAAACAAAAACCTAAAGCAACGAGAGAAGAGAACACTGAGTCTGTTCCTGTCTTTGTGTCCTCAGACTCGTCCTCTGGCTCCAGACCTCCACCTCGCACCAGAGACGTCCTCATCAACGGGCAGACGGTCAAACTCAAATACTGCTTCACCTGCAAAATCTTCAGGCCTCCTCGAGTGTCTCACTGCAGCCTGTGTGACAACTGCGTGGGTCAGTATGTCCCGGTTCTGACCCGCTGACCCAGGTTCTGGTGCTGAAGCTTAAAACCTGTTTCCTCCCTCAGAGCGGTTCGACCACCACTGTCCGTGGGTGGGGAACTGCGTGGGGCGGAGGAACTATCGCTTCTTCTACCTGTTCATCCTGTCGCTGTCCTTCCTCAACGTCTTCATCTTCGCCTTCGTCATCACACACATCGTCTTCAGTGAGTAACGCCGCTCGACCCGCTTACACGCTCACAGTCTCATGATGTTTTTAGTGTGTTGGCCTTGTGAGCGTCTGGACTCTGACCCGGTTCCGAAGCCTCGGCTCGTTTGTGTAATTAATGAAACGAGGCTCAGACATCGATCGTCCTGCATCTGTCACCGTTTCCTGTCAGTGATCAATCAGACCGGACCTGCAGCCCACATCGACTGATCCGGAATACCCAACTCATGTCAGGAAACAGACTGACATATAGTTTCTCTGACTCGTTCGGTTCTGACTCGGTTCTGGATGTTTTCCTCTCACTCTCACTTTTTTGACTCCTCTCGTCCTTTGATCTGGACGACTTCTCTGCTCATAACAGAAACTTTATCGGACAAAGTTCTGGATCGGGTCTCTGGCTGTGTCTGCAGGACAAACACGAAGCCGCCTGCTGATCGTCCCCGTCACGCTCATCAACCGACTTCTCTGTGATCAGACTGCCGATGCTGTTTTCCTGCCTCACGGGTCCAAACTGTCTGGAAACTGGAGCCTCGGGCTACGACAGATTCCAACTCTAACAAGCGGCAGATTGTCTGAGACAAACACGTGTCTTCCTCCGAACACCACGATGCTCATTTTCTGTTTTTAGCAGCAGAGCTATAAAAAGATGCAACACAGAGACTCTGTGAGTCTTTGTTCACGCTCATGGGGACATCGTTTCCTGGAAGATAATCTCACGGCCTGTGACCAGGTGTTCAGAGGAAAAATCAAAGTGACTGACGAGTCCTGATCCTCTTAGATTCAGTGAGGGCCCCTGAGACCTAGTGAGATCCAGTGAGATCCTCTTAGATCCAGTGAGGGCCCCTGAGATCCTCTGATATCCTCTTAGATTCAGTGAGGTCTTGTGGGATCCTCTTAGATCCAGGGAAATCCTCTGAGATCCTCAGAGACCGTGGAGTGAACTTAGTATTAATCCGTTTAACATTCTGAGGAAGGAGTTGGGTGTATCACGAGGAACCGGTCCTGAAGTACCACATTCATCAGTGATGAAGAACGATCAGCATGATAAGGACTCAGACTCTGGACTCAGACCCAGGACTCTGGAGGATATTTAAATGTTCTTTATTAGAAGAACGTGAAAGTTGAAGTGAACTTATTTGTGTTTCTTCTGTTTGTCCTGCAGGATCGAACCAGACCAGTTTCCTGAGCGCGCTCAAAGACAGTCCGGCCAGATATCCTTTACAGCTTCAGAGACATGAACATCAGTGATTCCTATCTTTGCTTAATGAGCTGATCCAGATGATCTCACACACACACACACACACTGTGGGTTAATGTTGTGTGTGTGCCTTTCTGATCAATAACTCTGACGCAGTCATCAACCACAAGTCAATATGTCCCATAATGCATTGACCAAGGTCAAACTCTCTCCACCTTTGTACAAACTGATTCTCTGAACCTGGACTTTGACTCTGTTCTGCACCGTCCTGGAGGTGGTGGTGTGTTTCTTCTCTGTCTGGTCCATTGTCGGCCTGTCGGGGTTCCACACCTACCTGATCAGCTCTAACCAGACCACCAACGAGGACGTGAGTATAAAAGGCTCCACTCTACAGTCCAAGGTTCCTGCAGGACGGGACCACGGTGGTTGTTTAGAACCTACACTGATCTTTGTGTCTGTGTTGGTGTGATTCTGCTCCGATCTTGTTCTGGTTCTGGTTCAGATCAAAGGCTCTTGGTCCACAAAGCAAAGGAAGGACAACTACAACCCCTACAGCCACGGAAACATCCTGACCAACTGCTGCGCTGCTCTGTGTGGACCGCTGCCCCCCAGGTCAGTAATAACACAGAACCGGGTCTGAAGTCAGCACAGAACCGGGTCTAAAGTCAGCTCAGAACCTGGCCTAAAGTCAGCACAGAACCGGGCCTAAAGTCCACACAGAACCGGTTCTAAAGTCAGCGCAGAACCGGGCCTAAAGTAAACGCAGAACCGGGCCTAAAGTCAGCGCAGAACCGGGCTCTGAGATTTATAAACACAAATTAAACGTGCGAAAATATTTTTCATCTTGCCCCCCCCCCCTCCCAGTTTGATTGACAGGAGAGGTCTGATCCAGTCCTACACGAACGCGCCACAGACTGTCTGCCAGTCTAACGGGACCAGCAGCTACACCCCCACACAGCTCCACAGTCACATGGTGGGTGGAGCATGTGTCACATGTTTGTTCCCGCCGTCAGAGCAAACAGCTGATTCTTCTCTTCCTGTCTCAGTGTGATCAGGATCAGTGCCTCCAAAGCACCAAGTTCGTCCTGCAAGCAGCAGCTACGCCTCTGCTCCACAGTGACCCTGTGGTTCTGGCTCCTCTGCCAGGGAAAACCACCACCCTGGTGGGGCCCTGCGCCTACCTGGCCCCCACCCAGCCCGGCCTGCCGTCCTGCGGGGGGGACGTCCTGGCCCTGAGGGGTGTCGCTGCCGACTCCCACTGTCACCACCGCCTCCATCACCACCACCATCACTTTGTCAGCCCGGAGGAGACGCCCTGCACCACGCCACAGGCCGGCCTGCCCTGCCCCACTCACCTGCAACTCCACCCGCAGCCACACCTACCTGCCCCCCCCTCTGCTGCTCTGTACCACCCCGCCAGTCAGGATGCGCTGCACGAGGACTCAGTCAGAGGCCTCGTTAAACTCAGCTCCGTGTGAAGCGGGTGGAGGTTTTTAAACGCTTCCCAACACTTAGACCTTAGAAAGGTTTTTATCTGGGTTCAGGTGTCAAAGTTATGGAAGGTAAAACACAAAATGTTGAATGTGTTGTTTGTCAGAAATGAAAAATACAGAATAAAAATAATGTAATTAAAACTAAATCTGAAATTATACAAATAAAATCTGTAAATGTAAAAGTATGAAAAATCAAACTACAAACACTGCAAAGTGGACTAATTAGTCCTCGACTCTCTGAAATGTAGACAAGGATAAAAGCAGTTTCTAGATGTTACAGAACCAAGACCTGTAAATTAGTTTAACATGCCCCCCGCCCCCCCTTTCAGTTACGGTCCTGTTCATGATGAATGTAACGTTTGGAGTTAATTTCATAAACTCAGGTTTTAGACCGACTTCGCTCATTTTCTCAGTTTAACAAAGCATCAAACTTTCCAGAAGACACGAACACAGGCAAATCTTTGGGTGTTAAATAAATCCATGATAAATGTTTCTCTCCTTGTACACAAAATAAAAATAATGATTCAACCCCCTAACCCTAACCCTATGACCCCCCCCCAACCCTAACCACAGCACCAGGTCCAAAGACCTAAATGTAAGTTAAATTGACAGGTTTACTGACCTAACCCTAACCCCAACCCTTTACTGACAGGGTTACTGACCGTACCCCAACCATTTCACACATGACGAGTATCGTCTTTATCACTTAATAAATAACATCATAATAAGTGGATTTTGAATTCGCTCAGGTTATGTTTGTGTAATATTAAAATGAGTTCGATGATCTGTCCTGTGAAAGCTCTGCATCAGATGTTTTTGTCTCCAAATGAATCACGTCTAGTTTAATGTCCTCACAGAATCAGAGACGTCAAAAACTTACAGTCCAGTTCTTTTCAGAGTGCCGATGAACCAAAGCTGTGTCACCTCCTCGTTCACCTCCTACATCCTCATTCACATCCTCATTCACATCCTCGTTCACCTGCATCAGGTTTTCACCAGGATCCCTCTTCCTCTGTGAAACAAAGTTCTGTTTCCCAAAACATCCTAAAATCCAGAATAAGCTACTCCGGTACCAAACGGACCAGGACCAAAGATGTTCAGTGCTTATGTGAGAATAAATGAAGATTCAGGTTTTTGTTTGATCCTGCAGAGAAACACCTGAGTTCATTGGTGTCATGCTGCCAGACGTGGTTAAATGACAGTTATTCATTCACACCAGGATTAAACATTTAGGAGACGATTGTTTATGAGCTGTGTTTTATTGAAGCTAATAATGGGACAAAAAGAAACAACGGTAAAGTTATGAGTCTGTTAATGAGCTAACTGACTGTTTGCAGGTTCATTTCATCTAAACACCAGTTCCTGCTGAGTCCATGAAGGTCCCAGCAGAGTCTGTCCCTCTCTTGTGGGGTTTTATTAGCAGGCTATTAGGAGGTTTAACTCCGTACGTAATTCATGATCTACAGCTGGTACGATTTAGTTGAGTGTCTTTAACACGTGTTCAGAAAAATACATCAATCAAAGAAGTTTGTGTTTCTGCGCTGTCCACGTCGTAGTTCGTTTGCCCAGTGCACGTGTCTGTGGAGTCCACAAAGTGGCGATACTGACTGCTCAGAGCATTTTCATGAACAGTCTAAGTATCGTAAACGTGCTGATGTTTTTGGACTTATTCAGGTTGAACCTCACTGAGTTTTGAATTTTACTTTTATTGGAAGTTTTTCTGACAGATGGCGTCATTTTTCTTTTTCTTTTATGCTGCAGCGCCCCCTTCTGGCAACACTCAGACTGCAGCTCTCACTTCTGTCGTGTTTTTTTTTCTGTGGACACACTCTGTGTAACAGAGATTGTACAGCTCTACTCACTCATGAAAATGTATGAACCAAGTTTGGGACGTTAATAAATCTTTTAGTCATGAGGATAAGTCTGGATAAGGATTAAACTGTGCTCCCTAATTTTCAGTATTATTTGATGCAAACTCCATCCATCCATCCATCCATTATCTTCCGCTTGGTCCGGGGTCGGGTCGCGGGGGCAGTAGCCTAAGTAGGTAAACCCAGACCTCCCTATCCCCGGCCACCTCCTCCAGCTCACCTGGGGGGACCCCAAGGCGTTCCCAAGCCAGCCGG
>JAUMTR010000016.1:15960106-15978978 GCA_032270685.1 Microctenopoma stevenorrisi
AACGACACTAGCTAGCGAGCTAACAGTCAGCTCGCCAACGACACTAGCTAGCGAGCTAACAGTCAGCTCGCCAACGACACTAGCTAGCGAGCTAACAGTCAGCTCGCCAACGATACTAGCTAGCGAGCTTACAGTTAACCCTAAGCATGCTCTTTTGTTCTTCTTCAAACTTGTTTGAAGTTTCTCTGGACTAGTTTATTCGTTTCCTTCACGTTTTGTTTTCAACACTCAGTTTATTCAGTAAACAGTGAAAAGGAAGACAAAACGGCGTTACTGTGACCTCTTTCCTCTTCATTTAAACTCCAGCTTTTAACGGGGCAGTGGGTTCCTCTTGTCCACATGCTGGTTCAGCTCTGTTCTCCAGCAGATTTTAAAAGGTGCATGTTCACCAACGTTGAAATTTCTTTGCCCCTGCAAACAATTTCACTGATTAAATGCAGGTGTGACTGAGCCTTTCGTGCGATTTCTTTGTAAAGATGACACTTTGATGTAAACAAGTCCGGGGCCGGTAACCGTGTTCAGCAGCCTGTGTGAAAATAACTAGTAGAGTAGAAACCTTAGTCCTGATGTGGCTGGTGGAGCTGATTGAAACAACCAGTCACCGTTTATACAGTGACCCCCCGGGGTCCTGAGTTGGCCCTTTGAGCTCCTGGTGAGTCTGTTAGTTGGCAGTGGGAACCAGCACGCCCAGAGGAAGTGTGGGGCCTCGGTTTTGGCCCTTGGCCAGGGTCACTTTGTTGAGGTCTGGAGTTTCAGCGGTCCACGAAGATGCCCTTTTTGCGGTCATGTGCCGTCGGGCATGTTTGGTCAAGTGGTCGCTGCGCATGAAGCGTCGATCACACACATTGCAAACAAACTTCTTCTCACCAGTGTGCGTTCGGCGGTGGCGGGAAAGCTCATCGGAGCGCGCAAACTTTTTGTCGCAGCCCTCCCAGTGACAACTGAACGGCTTTTCACCTGCAGGAAAAAAGGGATTTTTATCCACAAAATGTTAAATGACAGGTGAAGCTTAATCTTAGAACGAATATGAAAATGTGAGAGAACAGGATGGGAAGAATGGGTGATAATCAGAAATGGATCATTTTATCATTTTCTGCTGTCTATTGTTTTTAATTTGCAGAGAGGTGTGGACACATTAAGGTTTTCTTACCAGTGTGTGTGCGCAGGTGAGCTTTCAGGTGTGAACTCTTGAAATATGTCTTCTTGCAGCCAGAGAAGTTACAGACATAATTTCGCCTGCGGGAGAAGTCGGCCTGCGAGGTGCCGCCAGCCGCTCCTGATGGCATGTAAACAGGGGCCGGGGCAAGGGGGAGGAGCTTGGTGTTGCCAAGGGTCATGACAGTCTGAGGGCCCTGTGGCGGATGAGAAACAGGTGGCTGTGGGACCACGAACATGACGGCCCCCTGCGGCACAGTGGAGCCCACCAGCAGAGGTTGGACGAAGCTGGGAGGAGACTGGGGCAGGATGGGCTTGGGTCCCCCGTGAGTCTGAACCTGAACCGGAGCCTGGACAAAGGCGGAGATCATCCCTGTCCGGCTGCTCACTGGGAAAACCTGGCAGAGCACGGGGGAGGTGGTGACAGGAGAGGAAGAAGAGTGCGAGGAAGACAGTGGTATGGACTGAGGAAGAGAAGCTGAGGAAGGGTCAGAGGACGGGCAGTCGGGAGATGGAGGAGGTCCGACCGTCTTCTCTGGAAGTGTTTCTGGAGGTGGTGTGTAGGTTTGTGTTGGCTGGGTGGAGGAAGGGTGGGGCAGAGGAACGCTGAGTCTGTCGGCAGTGTGCCGGATGACGCTGGTCACCATGGCTCTGCCGGCTGCAGCCACACAGGGGGACTCAGTCTGAGGTGGAGGTGCTGAAGTCTCTGAGGTGCAAGGGGAGGGGTGGAGGAGGCCAGCGTAGGAGTCACAGACGAGGGTGGGGCTGACGGTGAGCCCTGTACCCCGCGCATATCCCGGTCTGAAGGTGGGACTCAGGGTGGAGGTGGTGGTGAGGACCGTGGTGGAGGCCTCTACAAAGCTGGGACTGTGAGGTGGAGTCATACACTGAGGGAGCGACAGCAGAGGAGACTCTTAATACAACGAACACAGGCTTAATGCTTCGCCTCCTTTGGTACTTACCAGTGAGGACAGAGCGATCAGGTCTTTGGGAGTGTCCCCTCCCTCTGGGTGGAGCTGGATGGAGTCACAGGAGTCAGAGGTGGGGGTCAACGGGCGGGGTTTGTGCAAACTTTGACCCCAGAAGCTCATGCTGACCAGTGCCTCTGCCGCCTCCAGGTCATGGTACTCGATGCACGGCTTCAGCTCCATGGTCGCTGCCACCCGCGCGTCCATACGGTGAACCTGAGGCAGAGGTCAGAGGTCAACACTCAGTCAGGGTTAAGATGAGGGTTATGGATGTTTTGCCGTCCTTAAACAAAACCATAAAGCTTTGCTTTGCTTTGCTTTGCTTGGCAGACGCTTTTATCCAAAGCGACTTACAAGGAGCTAGTGCTGGGTGTCTGGCTCAGGGACACACCTGGTAGGGGATGTATTAGGAGTCAGACTGGGACTCGAACCTGCGACCTGCTGCTTCCCAGTCTGACGCTTAACCTATTGAGCTATCAGGCTAAAGCTGATGCATGGGGGGGTCTCTCTCTGAGTCCAGTGCATTGAATTATCTAATGTGATGTTTCCTGGACCAGGATTCGGTCCGCCGTGACTCCATGGTCTCACTTTGCGAGGAGTCATGTTACACGTTTCATTTGATTACGGAGGTGGGTGGATGTGTCCGCTCGCCACGAACACTACTAGTTCTCAACGGGGAAATATGTTGTGTTCTAATAAAACATGTTGTTTTTCTGAGGAACAGAACAGGTTGGTTTCATTTTCACAGCGGGATCCAAATGTGCTCCGTCATGATTTAAACGAGTGTCTGATCTATCAAAGCAGCTTTGCCGTGAGTCGTTATTCAGACAAGTTCGCATGCGATTCTTTTGTGTCCGGAAAATTAGCAGAACATTCAAAGAACTCATTTTCTTTGTTTCAGTGCTCAAACATTGCAGAAGGATTTCTGCACGTGATTTCCAGGTTAGACCTAGTTTCTTCCGTAATACCAAAGTCCTGATGCTCGGGCGTGTAACACATGGCTGTTACAATTCTTTTGTGTCCACAACAGCTATTTGACTTGACTAAAACAAAACAAGAGGAGGGGGGGGGTACACGGGGACATTTTTATTGGCTGTAACATACCAATTATATAAAGTGTGAGATTCCAGTGTAGCTGCTGATAATGGGAGTTTATCATGTCATTCCAAAGAAACCACGTTTCTTTCTGGTGCCAGCAGGTGGAGCCGTGCCCCTCCTGCCCCAAATGACCCCCCCACTACCAAGAGAGAGTATGAATGAGCGATTTCAGACACAGCCCATGATCTTCGTCTCGCTTTCTGCGCACCAACCATGTCATTACCAATGACGTCACTGCTTTTCCCACTTCCTCCAAACAACAAAACACAACTTCTCAAATCAAATTTCAAAAAGTGAGGCTGTTACTCAGCCGCGGTACAAACACACACACACACACAGTTATGGGGGACAAAGGGCTCCTGGGTGCTCGGCTAAGTTGGCTGGCATATGGCGAATGCAGCACGTACAGGAAGGGTAGCGCGAGCAAAGGGTGAGAGACCTAGATTTAGAGAGAGAGAGATGGGCCCCACTGCAGCTGGTACACCCCCCTCCCCTGTACCCAGAATAGATGACGGGAGGTGGCATGCTTGATATTATACACTAACCCCCACCCCCCCAATCCACAGAGGAAAAACAAACAAAAAGCCAGAAACAAGCCCCGCCCCCTTCTCCTCCCACATTAGCATGCACTGACTCACCCCAGAGAGAGAGAGAGAGAGAGAGAGAGAGAGAGGCTTCCAACAGGAAGTGTAGTTGAAGAACACAAAGTCAATCTGTTGTATCAACACACACACACACACACACACAGATCACCGAGGTCTCGTGCTGGTTTCCACACAGAAACGAGAAACACGCTGTCTGCTTTTAATCACTGCGCTTTTCACGTTCACCTCCCAGACTGTGAGTCTTTGTTTGTGTGATGACGGTTCTGGTTGTTGGGTTTTTGGCGTGGCCCTGTCGTGGTGCTTCCTGTCCTTTCTTTGTTGTGCTCAGCTGCAGTTTTCAGGCGCAGCTCTAGTCTGAAACTGATTAATCGAGCTGTCAGTGATTTGAATTTTGACAGACGGACGTTCACTTAGTGTCACTGAGCAGACGTGTTGTTCTGTCTGATGTTTATTTAGGAACGATAAAAATAATATTGCTCTTTTACAAAATATGAAATATCAACTTCTCTGCATGAGTATTATCACATTCATTTGTTAAAGCTTGTAGCTTAATTAATAACATATATTAACATTTACCACCTAAAAAACTCTGAGCTTTTATTATTCATCCTTAATAAATCATTAATAGTTCATTAGTGACGTGATCAGTCAGGTCAGTGAAAATGAATCAACAAGTATTTAGATAATTGACAGTTCTCAGTAATGTTAAATATTTCTGCTGCTTTTCTTACTACAGATTTGATCATATTTAGTTTTGTGCTTATTTCCCAGTTTCCTGATGTTTCACAGAACAAATGATTCATCATGACAACACACGTCAGTAAACGTCCTTTCAGCTCTGCAGCAATATTCCTGCAGCCAGGAGCCCAACAAGGACCCGCGGGGAGAACCGGGTTCTATCACCGACAGAACCCAGCGAAACACAGCGAGCCCAGTCTGACAGTGCCCGAACTTTGTGATGCACTGCGGTCACACAACGGCAATAACACAGTGGACGGCAGGAAACACACACACACACACACACACACACACACACAGGAGGCACCGGGTTCACTGTGACCTCAAATAAACCAGGCGACAGCGCCACACTCGGACACAAACAGCCGCACGTACCGTCACAAAGCTCGCTTTAAGCTCGGTTCGCGGCTCCAGGACCGAACCTGACACCAGCGCGTGTTCTGACTAACACATATGAAATCACCCGAACTTTTACGGCGGACAGCTGGCGAACAGCCGCCGGTGCCGGACGGGAAAGCGGACTCACCTGACAGCAGCGCTCGGCCGTGAAGCTGAGCGTCAGGAAGTTCGGTCCGGAGCGAGCGACAGTTCGAACAGCAGGCGGAGACGGGAGCCGGAGAGCGGGCAGTCAGTGCTCGGCGCTGAGCCTCTGCCAGCAGACTGCTTCAGCTGAGAGCGGCCAAAAAAACAGAAACAAAATTCAGAGCAGTCTGGCGGGTGGTAACACGCAGCCAATCACAGGCAAAGGTGTAGCGGGCAGCGGCCAATCACGGGCGAGCTGCTGCGTGATCAATACGTGGCTGCGGCGCGATTGGCTGACTGCGGGGTGCGTGGCTGTGGGGGGCGTGTCCGGGGAGTCAGCGGTGTCAGAGTAAACCCGGTGAACCCGGCAGCGCGCTCGAACTGGGGGAAAGGTTGGAAACAGACAGGCGCGAGACCCGCGCGCACGCGCCTCACAGGCGCAATCTAACGACACCTGCACGAAATGGTGTTTACAAAGCGTAGGGTAAAGGTAAACCCGGGAAGTAATGTCAGACACACGTGAGATGCTGCTGCTTTTTGTCTTTGTGTCTTTTATTATACAGACACTTGATTCTGGGATATTACAGATTTAGTTTCATGGTTGATATAACTGCATTAACGCTAATTATATATTCATGTAAATATGTGAAGTTGCGTTTCCCTATAAACAAAATTATTGATATTAAATATTTGTTTTATTTTACTTCTTTATGATAAAAAGTATTTTAGTGTTTCTTATGAATATCACTGAAGGAAACAAACACTTTTTTCTTCAATAAGCTGATTAATCTGCAGATCAACTGAGAATAAAAAGAGTGTAAGGTATAATCTACTGTGTCTGTCTGGTGAAACTGGGGGGGGGGGCACATGTAAACACGAGTATGGGGGGGGTGAGCTACATTATAGATCATCATGCATAGAAACATCACGCATGTTGAAGCTGAGGATGGATGAGTCATCAACACAACAGTGGTGTCTGAACTGGCTGTTTTTGTGCTGCTGGGGTCAGACCGGTTCCTCCAGCAGCTTCAGAACCAAAGCTGCACCTCTGTCTGAAACAACCACACCAGTCGTCCTGCTGCAGAAACCAGCTGCAGCACAGCAGAGAGAAAGTCCACAGGGTTGTTTCATCCCTCACGTGCATGAACTGACTGAGACATGTGCACGTTAGATTCTGTCAAATAAAACCGAGCCGGTGCAGAACAAAGAGGAGAAACCACAGATCGGGTCCTGCAGCTCTCGAGGCCCTCGGCATGTTTCCTCATCGTTTGTTCTTGTGACATTTTCCTCTCCGCTGTCCTGTGAGTCCAGCTACCCCCCCACCCCACCCCACCCCCAGACCCATGAACCCGGGGACTCCTATGCGTCGAGGTTGTAAACAGCCTCTCTCAATAAAGAATTCCAGGGCGGGGCTAGAAGGCAGCCGGAGCGCCCCCGCTCTTCCCACCCCCCTCCACACACTTGATTGGTGTGCACGCCGGCTCAGCACTGGCTCCTTTGTTGTGGCTGCATGTTAACCCTTTCAGCTGCTGCGGGAGGCTGGAGGTGGGGCTGTCATCATCATCATCATGAAGAAACACTGGAGGGACAGGAAGCAAGGTGGAGGTGAGGTGTGGTTGTGGCCATATGTCTGAGACACAAAGAGTTTGAGTGACAGCAGAGTCCTGCTCACGCATCACCTGAACGCTGCAGCCCCCACACAAAAAACAGCAACTGCCTTATTATTCAAAGGGAATTAGCTCGACGCGCTGCTGCCGTTCCTCTGTCTGCAGAGGGAGGTGAGATCAGAACTGTAAACTCAGCACCAGCACACTCAGAAAGAGGGAAAACTGGGACAAAGCAGGATCTGGCAGCAAGCAAGGGTGACGCGAGTTCATTTTCATTTCCAAGTTCAGCGAGGTTGTGAAATAAAAAAAGGAAAAAGAAAAACACACAGGCAGGCGGTCCATCCATAAAAAACGGTTTCCAGGCAGAAAACACTCGCTGACTTGTGCAGGAGGAAACCACAGCAGAGGCGCCGGAGCCCAGCAGCTGTTTGCAGGATGAAGTCAGAGGGAGGAACCTGCAGCAGACTCTCAACACGAACACGTTCATTTAACGTTACAGACGCTCTCCACTGTTCTTCCTTCTAAACAATTAAAACGTGTGAAGTGTGTCGAGCCTGTGGAAGATCAGGATGATGAGTCCGGCCTCACCCAAACCTCTGGATCTCTATAAACACTTTGAACCCGTTTCAGTGTGAAGAAGAAAGAAAAGTCCTTTAACGAACTGCTGATTGAGTCGTGTCAAAGGAAACAGTTCACTCGTTTTCTTTGTCCTGAAGTTCGTGCTCCGTCATATTAATAAAAGAGTGAAACACACGAGGTCGTCTGTGGTCATTTGGTCCGTTTACATGTTTCCACAGCTTCATTCACAAACACGCAGCTCAAAGCGGTTAAAAATCTCGCCTGCTCCAGCTACAGGTGCTGGTTCTGCAGGGTTGGAACCGACGTGTTGACAGAGCAACGGCCCGTGGTCCACGGTAACAGTTTTAACGTGAAGGCAGCGCTGACGCACAGGAGTGATGACACCGTGTTAAACACAGAGGCCTGAACGGATCTCATGAGCCTCATGTCGTCTTTGTCCAACAGTGCTGGGTGGTGGTGGGGGGGTATGAACCGGTATCCCTGAACTCTTCATAATCCCAGAGATGTGAGGTGATAATTGGATGGCTGTTGTCATGGAAACGAGGGAGCGGTGTGAAACCTGGAGGGTTATTACCTGCGACCTGAACCAACGCAGCAGACGCAGACAGAAACAGTCACACGTTAAGAAAAGGTGGGGAGACATCATGGGAACCAAAATCAGGACAAGTGGAGACATTTTAAGAAAATAAAAATGTCTGAGAGTTTTTGGAAGGTTTTCCTTCTCGTCATCGTCAGGACGTCATCGGGTTGGAAACGGTTTTGTTATTATCGTTGAAGTAAAAACATTTTTAAAAGGAGCGTTTGAACTGTGTGAATGACACGGGGGTGTCGGTGTAAAGAGGTAGCTGGAATCTATCCATTTTTAAAGGAGCTCAGACCTGTTTGACAGTTTGTTCAGCTGCTTGCCGTCCTCCGTGTGTTAAACCAGCGCACTGTGTAAATAAAGGCAAAAATAAATCCTCTGCTCCGGTGTGTTTCTGTTTGTGCAGTTCACAGACGTCGTGCACGTTTCTGCAGGGTCAAAGGTCGTCCCTCCCTCAAGACTTCCAAGAATCAGACCTCGGAGAACTACAACCCCCAACACCAGGCACATCAGTCACATTGAGTCCTCACTGTTGTTTTGAAGTGATCACTCCGGCAACCACACTAGTTTTAATATCTAACCCGGGTCCACTGACCTGAACTCGACTCTGTTCGCGTCCTGTGCTCGGTTTAACGCGTGGTTAACGTCTAACAGAGCCTGAAGCACCAGCACTGCTGCTGTGGTTTCATGGGTTAATATAACTAAGACGAGTTCATCTCATGAGTTTAAGATCTCAACCCCACACATTTGGTAGCAACACTGAAATTTATACCATGATAAACACAAACAATCTCGTTAATCACAGGAGCAAGTAGTCAGCGTTATTTTGTATTAGAAAGCCGGAAAACTCCTCACTACACACTTTCTACACTTTTCTCAGACATCAACATTATCACACTTTTCTTTCTTGTTTAAACTCTGTCAAAGTTGCTTGACAATGGTCCACAGCCAATCAGGACGCAGAGCACAATGCGCTGTAAAAATTGCACCAAATAAAACTAAGGCCTGAAAGTTGAAGTGCGTTACAGCGAGGGACCGCTGTAAATGTGAAAACAATGCAAACAATAATTAATCTGCTAACAGGAGACGCTCACCTGTGACCTGGGTGTGTCCCCGGACAGGGCTCTAGACCCTGGATCCTGTCTGCAAGGATCTTCCCAGGGGGATTAATAAACTGTCAGTTCTTTTTATTCATGAGACACACCGCTAAACTAGAAGTTGGACCTTTCTTGTCACCTACATGTTAGCAGAAAATGAACATCCTGCTTAGCGTTTGCTGAGTTCAGTGTTAAGTGTTCGCTCAGAGAAACCGTTTGCAAACCAGCGTTTGACCACAGACCATCTCCGCCAGACTTCTGGGACCTGTTGCTGTTGGCATTGACGTTCATCACGTAGCAGAAAATGAAACTCTGTGAGTAAAGCTAAAGGAGGAATCACCATTTATCGCAGACTACGAAATTCTTTCAGCAGCTTCAGAACCATAGAAAACAAGTTCTGACCCGTCTTTCTTTTTGACGGGGTACCAATGTTTCTGGGACAGGCCCAGTTACTGCATGAGTTCAGTTCACCACAGTTTTCATGACGAACAAAATCTAAATGTAGTTTCTTGGCGTTTTCCAGATTTTCCATTTTGGTCTTTGAGTTTTTCTGAAGTTTAATTCTTGATTCAATCTTCTTCTTCTTGGGTTTCGTTCTCGAGTTTCACCACTTTCCTGAAGGTTTGTTCTTGAGTTTACTTCAGCTTCTAACATCAATCTCTAAGTTTACTTTTAACTCACAATCCTGTGTTTGACGTCACAGTTTCTAACTTTCAGAGTTTGGTTCCATAAGAACCTCAATGTTTGATCGAGGAAGCAGATGCGAGTTCCCTCCAAGGCAAACAGCAGCGACCTCACCGACCGGGGACATACCCACCCCAGTATGTATGTATGTGAAGTGGGGGGGTAGAGACGGGGGGATGTCCAAGGTGGGTGGGGTCACTGGAATGTAGGTCAGAGCAGGAGGTGGTGCAGCGAGTTCAGCGTTGCGCGAAGGAGCCGAGTTCTTTTTTTTCCTCTGTAGATGAAAACGCCCTGACGCGGAAACGAAACGCTGAACGAGGCCTGAACGCCACAGTACGCGCGTCAGCAGAGCTCACAAATAAAAAAAAAAAATACTTTTTGTCTGCTTCTTTACGTCAGTATTTACATGTTGAATGTTTCACAACACGTTTTCTGATAAACTGAGTTCAGCAGTGACACAACACAACAAACCGAGTCTTACAAGGAGCTGGTTGGGGAGGAGTCCGAGCTGGGATTCGATCCTGCAACCTTCTAGCCAATCTGACTGTTATCCCACTAAACTAGCAGGCCTCACTGTCCAGAAACGTTTCCCAGTTTTGTCTTTGTTCTTACGGTGATTTTTTTTAAAGAAGAAGAAAGAAGCTGCAGATGATGAATATTTAGGGTGTGTCCAAAGAAAAAGGGCTGAAACAATATTTATCTTCATGTCAAAAGGAGACTAAACAAGGTCGATGTGCTGCTCAGGTCCTGAAAAGAAAACACAATTGAGTGGTTTCCCAAATTAGTAAGTGACGCTGCGGCTGATAAAAGTCTGGAAAACGTTCAAGCCAAACACAGAGTCTCTGAAAAACACAAACCCGTGACCTCCGCAGGAAAAGTCTCCAGAGTATTTATAGTCACAGAAACAGAAACTGAATCGACGAAGAAGCCACTTAAAGTTTTACAAATGTGTCCTGAGGTTTTAGGTCAAAGACAGAAAACCATAAGAAAGTCACAGAGCAGGAAGTTGATCTGCAATATCAGATATTTCAACAGAAACTGAATAAATATTTAAACAATTTTTCTTTTTTTTTTACTCAAATTAAAACATTTACTTAGAAATATAGAAAACTTATATTGGCTCACGTTTTCACATTTGTTCCTACAAAACCTCGTTGGTCTGCAGCAGGAGACAGAAGCACTAATAAGAAATTTAACAAGTTTAATCTTCTATTTTTCCTTTTTTGATTTTTCATGCTTCTCTGTTGTTTTACAGCAGAATCAGACTGAAGCCGATTAAAACTGTGACACAACGACAAACAGTTTCCACCATCAGAGATGAAATGTTAAAATGATTCAAACAACGTGTGGACAAATGAAAAAAGCTGAACATTAAACCGCCACGTACCAGTTTAGTCCTGGTACAGTTTTAGTAGCGTGTTCAAGTTATGATCATTTGCTCAATTTGCTGATATTGACATTAATCAGTTTGAATTATGTAATAAAAGTACAGAGAAGTGAGTAAAAAGCATTAAATACATTAATACGGTACTAAATATGCAGGTTTATTGAAACTATAACTAGCACATCAATTATAAGGTGTGAAACTTGATAATAAAACATCATAATTTACTTACTCTATTTATAATAATCTGAATCTTTAAAGTAACTAAAATGCATCATATGACTTTAGATATTTTAAGTCGGATATCCATCATATATTTAAATAAATGTGGTATATACATTATGTATAACACATGTTTTGTATAATACATTAATAATATCCAGGTAAAAAATAATAAACAAACAAAAGTTTTTTAAATGTAAAACTAAAAAATTTTAATTTTTATTAAATTAGTTTTTTTGTTCAAATTTTCTACAGTTAATAATAAAATCTAATAAATTTATTAAATGTTGTAGATCTGAAAAAAATAGGGTTAGGGTAACCAAAATAAAAGTTGTGTAATTAAGGTTTTCTGTCCCTGAAAGATTCACATGAGTAATTTTTGAGCAGAACTTTACAGTAACTGAAAACAAAAAGAAACGTCGTGTTTTTACACCTTGTAATTAATCACTTTTAAAAAATGGTTTTATCTTAGTTTGGAGACAATTTAAATATTTTATTTACATCAAAAAGAAAAAAACTTTTCTTTTCTCTCTAAATTTGTAACAACTACGAATCTTTTGCAGTTTTTCTAAAGAGGAATTTCTTTCCAATAATTTTCTTATGTTTGTTTAATGAAGACCATGAGAAGTGGTCGATTCCCACAGAAGTGAACGTTGAGTCGTTCGCCTTCACAGTTTAACGTAGAAAAACAACAAATAATGTAAAAGCAATTTAAACATTTTATGTCCTGAAGCCAGATCAAAAATATTTTGACGTAAACATTAAATGTCGAGTTAATTAATGCGTTTGGTTTTTTTTATTCATATAAAGCTGTTGAATAGAAAAGTTTGTGTTTGATCGATCAGGGAAACATTAGAATAAAAATACGCTTCAAGCATCAAAGTTATGAGGATTTAATTGTTTTTACAGGTTGATCGTCGCTGAAAGTTTAAATTCTCAAGAAGCAGTGAGAAAAATAAAAGTCTGTGCTTGAGGTGAAGATAAATGTTTTATATAAACTAAAAGTAAATGACTCGACTCATTTTCTGTGTTAAATTAATTGTCCTGCAGGGAAAAATGTGCTTTGCAGTTGATGAAGGACAATATTAAGTTTAAAGCTCAATATAATTTCAATTAATTAATTGAGAGAAAAATGCAAAAATAATTTTCACCTTTTACATTTTTTATATTAAAAAATATCATAATCATATATTTAACAGCAGTCAGTTCGATCTATATTGATTGATTTTAAATCTATATATATCTAGATATAGATATAAATATATATGATTTGCACTTTGTGTGGAAGAAGCATAAAATGTCACGAGAAGAAAAGAAAGTACAAATATTTCTCACTGGGTACAGTACAAGTATGTACAAGTACACAAAACCATAAGAATCCAACTTTTTGTTGTTGTTCAGTGATTGAACGTGTTGCGTTTCCTCAACCTGCAGCTGCGATGAGTACGTTGCTGCAAAATGTACAATATCATAGTATAAAGCACAAATATTCTCATGTACGCTGTGATACTTCAGTAAATATACGTTTCGATAATTAAAACTGTATTATCGAACTGTATTTGTACAGCGTCATTTGTGTTCACATGAGAAACAGATGAAACGTCTCGTGAACCTGTGGGAGGTTTGAAACGTTTGGACTGGGTCCAGTTCATCAGAACCTCATCAGTCAGAATCTCTGTCACCTCTGCTTCATTTATTTGGTCCAGTTCTGCTGGAGGCTTCACTGTGTCCCGGTTCTGAACAGGTTCAAGTGTCCGGGTCAGTGAGAACTTTGAAGATACTAACTGCTGCCAAAAGGAGGTCAACACAGAACTGAATTCTGGTCCAAAGCTTCATCAGCACAACAGAGAATCTCTGAACGACTGACAACGAAGGATAAACACGTAAAGGAAGCACCGGAACCTTTCTCATTGCGGGCCTTTGTTAGAACCATCAGGTCCAGTCAGAACGCTGCAGCCTGGATTCTGGACTGAAGGAATAAACAGAACATTTACTGACGTGTTCAGTAGAAACGAGTGTCAACAGCAAACACTCTGGTTCCAACTCCAACTACCTTTAGTTTATTTACAGAGGTCCGGTTTGTAGGAGGAAGCGTGAAACGAGCATCACTGATTAGTCTGGTGTCGTCTTCACAGCTGTAAACTTTAACTAGTTTAACACGTGAGGGTTTCATTTGTTTTACTGTCAGACGTTAGGTTTCATGTCGGAGCTTTGTGACATTTACCAGTTGGGAAATTCTGGATATTTTTATTTTCATAAAAAACAAAAAAATACTTAAGCTGCTACGACCAACTATTAACGTGTAATAAGCAGCGTATACAATACGAACAACAAAACTTTAAATTTTCGTTCATTTGATTTGATTTTACCTGCTTGAATTAAATATCAAAATAAAACACTGACATGAAATAAAATTTAAGGTTTTTTCAGCTTGATGCAGACGAAGTTGTGAGGTTTTATTTTGATGGTTGCCATGTTCGTGGCTGTTGCTAAGCAACTTCACAGCGTTGAACATGTTACCATGGCGATAACACACAGTCCAGTGTTGCCGCGGTCACCACAGCAAAGGGGGTTTGGGTGAGCTGCACTGTGCTGTGTTCACATGTTGCTGGTTGTTTTCAGCATCTGTGTCCTGAGACGACACCTGTAACGAAGCAGCAGCTTCACGTTTCACCTCCTCTTTAACAGAACAACAATAAAACACTTCAAGTTTCACAGCTGCTTTTGATCTCGATGCTTATTTCACAGTCTGACAATAATGCGTTCGGTAGATTTCAGTGAAGTTCGGCTCCTAATCCGAGGAGAAGCGACACAAAACCAGACTCTTACGTTACAGATGGTCTTTGTAACAAGGTGGGGGTCACGCAAAGGCTCACACCTCCTACCAAGGAGGGGGGGTCTCATAATCTGTGGCTTGGGATTAAAGATGCTGCTGCTGCTTTCTGAACAAACAGTCGACTCTGTTTCCTAACAGGGGTCTTTGTCTTCCAGAGACCTTTTATTCCACTGTCGCTTTGTTTTCCTGAATCCAGTCGTCGTACTGGATTAAAAACATGTCTGGACTATAAAACTTTTTTTTAATGGGAAATGTTCTTTAAAATTATGAATGTAACTGGTGTCAAACTTTTTCCAGTAGTTAAATATTTTTGGTGAATACTTGTGATGTGTGAATATGAGCTGTAACAAACATCTACCTGCTGCAGCGTCGCCTCCTGCTGGTCAGCTCTAGTCCCTGCATCTTTGTGCCGCGTCTTTGTCTCCTCTGCTCAGCCTGGAAAACAAAGACGAAGCCGGAGTCATACAGTCATAATAAAAACGACTGTTCTCACTGTCAGTGAACGAAACAACATATTCTTTCAATTAAATTATCGTAAAATCATTTTGATTATTTGTTAATAATTTCACTTTAATGTTGGACAATGAATTAAACATAAAGCACAAACACTTTGACACTTCTAAAAATACAACAACAAACTGTTGACATACGTGTATTTACACACATAAACATTCTGTTCTTTATCGTCTCGTTTTTAATGTGGAACCTCTGATGTCACAGCGATTTTCATTTTTCAAACAAAACATGTCGTACAAACACAGACACACAGCTGATAACTCCAGTTAATAAAGAAACAGATGAATGTTCAGTGAACTTTGTCTGTTTGCTAATAATTTGTTGAGTATAAAGGTTTTTCCATGTCATGACTTCAGTTTTTCGTCCTCTTCCTGGTCTTACTCCTGCTCCTGCCCAGCGTCTCAGTCCTCCTCTTGGACGTCTCCTTTGTCTGGTGTCCATCTCTGGGCGTCTTGCTACCGAGGACACGTCTCTCCACCCTCAGCACCTCCTCGTACAGGTAGTCCGGCTTCACGTCCAGCAGGAAGCAGAAGAGCTGCAGCAGCCACACGAACGACTGCGGCAGCGTCGCCTCCACCTCCGAATAATGACTCCTGCACTTCCTGTGGAGGAGGAGCAGGAGGTGTCAGCACCAGAAGAGCCTGGTGATCAACAGCTGGGTAAATTATTTACTTTTATTTCCCGTATGTGAAGTTGTGGCTCAGAGTTCCAACAGAAAAACATCAACGTGTGTGTGTGTTACAACAATTATGACGTAAAGATGCTGATGTGGTTCGTTGTCTCCGACAGACCTACCGGGGGTCACAGGGTCTGAGCGCCGGGTGCCAGTACGCCGAGTTACACGGAGTCTGGACGTCGAGTTTCAGGGTCACTACCGTGTCCAGCTTCTGGTGGTGCAGACTGGGACCGTCGGCTCCGTCCTCGTCCCCCCAGTGGAACCTGAAGCTGGAAGGACTGAGGGGCTGGACTCCCGCCGGGAATGAAGACAGCTTCTGAAAACAGGCCTGAACCTGCTCTGCTGTTCCTGCAGAGACACAGCTCAGCTGGTTCAGTTCCAGTCTGAAAAGTGACACTAGAACAGACTGATGACGCGGTTCACAGGCACGCTGGGTGGGGTGGGGGTGGGGGTCTACGGATTCTTACTTTTCTTTTTTATCACAGTACACTTGTCCTTCCTGTTCGGGTAAAGAGGTTTTTTCGCCTTCCACTGTTTCCTGCGATGAGAAGGAGAAAAATAAAACAAATTAAAATGTAACAAGAAAAAATTCTTAGAAAATGCTGAAATCTGTGAAGTATAAACAGGTCTAACAGCACCTAACGGTGTCGTGGTCTCTCCTCTGCCGAGCTCTGCTCAGCGCCGCCTGCATCAGTCGGTACCACCTCCTCAGGTTAAACGCGTTCCCTAATAACACAGCACGAAGCAGAACAGAGCAGTGAGCTGAGTGACGAGGACGAACCAGCAGGCGGCGCTGGATCTCCGTCAGGTGCAGAGGAAGGTTTGAGGACTTTATGAAAACCAACCTGAGTCACTGTGGTCCCCGGCTTCATTGGACAAATCCCTGAAACACACAAATGAAACGGACATGTAGCTGGACGAGCGTTCACCGCGTGTCTGTGTTCGTGTGCGCGATAGAGGCGTTACCACTCAGTGTGGTCGTCCAGGCCGAAGACGACCTTCATGGTGACGATGATGAGGGCGGCGGCCTGGATGTCGGACCGTGGCAGGAAGGGCCGAGGCAATGGGTCACACGTGGGCACTTGATCAGCCAGACCAGCGCGCTCCATCAGCCTGCAGACCCACGGGTGGAGCTCGTCTGGGGGAGGGGGGGTATGAGTGATACCTTATAAGTACTGTCAGGAACACTGTGTATATCTGTAAAAGTCGCCGGTCGGGCTGTAGTGTCAGTGGTACGGTCGCCGGTCGGGCTGTAGTGTCAGTGGTACGGTCGCCGGTCGGGCTGTAGTGTCAGTGGTACGGTCGCCGGTCGGGCTGTAGTGTCAGTTACCGGGCAGATTAGCTTCCAGCAGGTAGCGCAGGCTGAGCAGCTCCGGATGCAGCAGAGACCGTCGGCTGATTAAAGGCAACGCAGCAAGTTGCAGAAATAGAAGCAGAGCCTGAGCTTCCTTATGCACCGCTTGGTATGACGGGACACTCTGAAATCAAACGCACACAACAACGTGTACACAACGTACTGTGATAAAACCACAAACTAGAACTGACTGGAACTGAGTGTTACTGGGTTTTTGTTTCTGACCTCGACCCTGAAGACGAGAGCGTCTCTGCCTTCCAGTTTCATCTCTTCAGGAAGTTCCTCATAAGCATTCACATATGGGACGTGGCCCTCACTCACCAGCCTAAAAACAAACATCCACTAAATGTTCAAACACTTTCCAGGACTTTCAAGGCTGGAGAGCTACACAGTGTGGTCCAGAGAATGTTATGTTTTTAAAAGAACTCTGTGAAGTTCTTTCTTTACGGAGACAAGGACGGGTCGTGAGTGAAGGGATCAGAGGTCCAGTCAGTACCAGTTTCGTACTTTAAAAACTTTCAAGCACCTGGACGAAACTGAACTCAGCCAGCAGTAATTTGTCCTCCAGGTGTGTAGAGGTTACCTGAGCAGGTCGCTGAGCGTCAGCGGCTCCTGGCTCCAGACCAGAGCCAGGTGGATCAAAGCCAGAGTCTTCTTCATGCTCATCAGGCCCTGGTTCCGCCTCATACGAGGACTCAGATAATTACTGGCATCAAAGGAGCCTGAAAACTGCGACCAATCACTGGAGCTCTCTGAAAAAGTAGAGGTGCACTTTTTTACTACTAAAAAGCATCTCACTGATTTCCTGTATTTCTGATCATATGAATATTTGTTACACCCTGAGTAAAGTGATGTGGTTTGAGCCACTGTCGCTATTTTTGTAGTTTGAATCTACCATGGTCCTGATTGGCTGCACAGCTTGACTTTACCTGCGTTAGATCCCGCGTTGCTTGATAGGTTCATCTCTCCATCGGTCTCGCTGACTGACGCGGCGGCCGACTCGGCTGCACTATCAGAGTCCGAGTCCAGACTTCGCTACGGACACAGGTGAAGGAAGCAGCAGAGTAAGGGAGAGAGCTACGCATGTCTTAACTTAAGACAGTTTGTAGAATGAAATGAAGTCAAACCTTCTTTTTAAAAGAAAACCAACAAAAAACTGCTGAGAGTTTGTGAACTGACCAGTTTAAACTTTAAGCTCCTGCCTGGGTTGTTGGTGTAGGCCTGTCGACTCTTCTGCAGGTAAAGTCTCCACAGCTGACACAGGACCTGGTCCTGGAACGACACTCTTCCATCAGAACAGCCGCTCATCAATTTGCTTCTGCGGAGCTCCAGGACTAAGAGGAACAGAAACTGACCTTGAAGTGTGGACCGACTCCCAGTCTGACCAGAGCGTTGGCCTGGTTCCTCAGGATGAACTGGAAACCTTCACAGACCATCCACTGACGACCTCCCCCTGGAAGAAAAAACAGGAGAGCAGTCAAAACTCACTGAATGGTTGCGTCTCCAACAGAACTAACTTTTAAATGAAGTTGAGTTAGAAAGAAATGTCTATAGAGTTTGGTCTGAGGTCGTCACTGGCACAGTTTCAACTTTAAAAGATGTCGGACACAGTCCTGTTTGATATTCATGATAAACACGTCTTATACTCTGCAGAGCTGCTGCAACAGGAAGTAACAGGAGGAAGTACAGCTGATGTGATATCATGATGATGACAACAGTTCTGTGGCGAGATAAGAAAACCTAACATGTGACACATCTGGCAAACACTGACCGGGCCTCTTGGTTCTGGATCCTCTGCTGATAGAGGAGATTCTGGTGGATCCAGGGATGTAGGTTGTTTCCACCACCTCTTTGGTTTTCTGAGTTCAAATTCACAAAGATGAAACGTGATAAAACTCAAAAAGTCGAACAGAATTACAACAGCAACTGTGAGAGGGAACCGGAGTTTTAAACGTCCCGTCCGTTCACTGGAGCAAATGAATAATAAGGACATGAAGTGGTCCTGACTGTAGCTCTGACCTACAAACACAAATCAGTCCAGTTAGAAGTGATTCCTGACAAACACAAACCCACCTCGATCACATTGTGGCAGGACCTGCAGTAGAAACGTCCCTCGTCTGAAAGTCCCCAGTCCACCGCGGAACACTGAGCACAGGGATCCCTGTACCAGGCCTGAACACACACACACACACACACACACACACACACACACACACACACACACACACACACACACACACACACACAC
>JAUMTR010000016.1:15979078-15992956 GCA_032270685.1 Microctenopoma stevenorrisi
ACACACACACACACACACACACACACACACACACACACACACACACACACACACACACACACACACACACACACGGGATCTAATTCATGATCAAATGTCGTAAAGAGGAAAAACACTTCTTCAATTATGTGATTCAAGTTACATTAACATTATAATTACATTAAAATACGACTTTACTATTTCAAAACATACTGTGAACCACAGATTTACTTAACCTAAGCAGGAAGGAGGTAAATATCAATGGACATGACTCATACAATTTTTATTTTTTCTAATCTTAGTCTTAAAATATTGGAATAAAATCTCCACGTTAATTCAAATCAAAGAGCCCACTTTATGACAGCTGCAAAAAACAACAGATGATTCGATGGAGTTTGGCGCCGCTGGGTTTGCTAACTCTTAAGCTTTAGCTTCCCATTTAGCTGTAAATGTTGTATTAACGTCTACCATAAACGTAAAAACACATATTACCGTGTGTTCGTCGTCCATGATGAGATTAAAGGCACAGTTTAACTTTCTGAAGTATTACATTTCCTCTGTTTCGTCCTCAGCTGCACGTGTAGCAGGTTTGTTTGGAATTCACTTCTTCTTCTATTGTGGTTTCTTCTTCCGTGTGTTCTGGACACCAACGTCTTCTGCTGCCCCCAACAGTCCGAACAACGAACTACAGCTAATTTCAGCGCGGCTACAAAATTAGAATAAAATTAAATATTGATTTAACGATTTTAATGACAAGAAAATACTTTTGACTTTATCTTCTACCACGAATAGCAGAGGTTTTAGAAAGATATTGTTTTTCTTCATGTCAAAGTGGATTAATTTTACATTATTACAGATTCTAAAATAATATTTTTGTAGCAGCCTCCGTTTTCGGACAGTGTACCATAAACAAATCTTAAATTACCTTATAATGTTTGTGCACATACTACCAGAGCTCATTTCACTAAAAACGTGTTTAAAGTGTCACTTCCTGCAGTTTTTTCCCGAGCTCTTCAGTTTCCTGTGCGGTTTCACTGCATCACTGTTTTACAGTTGTTGTTTTTTTCGTGTAGTAAAAGCGGATTTGGATGAGATCAGAGTTATAAATAGAGCTGCCAGATGTCAGTGTGTCTTACATAAGAAGGACGAAGGACACTTTTCCTGCTGCAGTTTCTGGTTGTTGTTTAACTCATGGAACAAATACTCCTGTAAAATATCGCGTCACGTTGTTGTTTTCATTTCTCTTTCAGACACTTAAATTCCACAGTTTAAATCACATGTTTGTAAAGATCACTACAATACAATACAACGGCGGATTTTCAAAATAAAGCAATTTCGCGGAATTTGGCAATTTATCATTCAGTCATTTTTTTCTCGTGATTATTTTAACAATTGCTTTGTTAGAGTGGCATTCTATATTAAAATTTTGCACATTTCCTTGTTTCTGGTCGTTTGACTTAAACGGATTACGCTTTTATTGTGAAAGCAGTTGGCTCCACTTCCGTCCCGCAGCTGTCGGTTGTCTCCGCTTCACTAGCGGTTTGTCTTCCTGGTTTTTGCGGAGTTGGGGGCGTTTGTGCGTGTTTCTTAACTTAAGATCTCATCGGGCCGAGATTTGAGCGACTTGTGTTTTTAATCGGATCGTTCATGTAAACTGTCTTAAAGTCTTAAATCCGATTCCTTTGTGTGAGACCATCCATCAGCCCAACATGAGACAGGAGCTGATCCTTTTACCGTTTCTAACACTTTGTGTCTTCGTAACTGAAGCCTCCGAGGATGAACAGTACAGTAAGTGTCTCAGACATGTTTTTTGTCGTAGGTTCGTAGAAATATTTGATTTCTCAACAACAGAACGGAAACTTTATAAAGTATGGAAGACAGAAGCTGCAAAAACTAAAACAATTAGTACTTTTGGACCTTACATCTTACTTCCTGCTTAGTTGGTATTAAATATCTAACGTGAACACTCTTAGATAACACAATAAAAAACATTTTACATTAGTGGCTGTTTAGTGTTTAGTTTCCTGTGAGGTTATGGTCGCGGCCTGGTAGCTCAATGGGTTAAGTGTCAGACTGGGATGAAGAAGGTTGCAGGTTCGAGACCCCGTCTGACTCCTAGTCCATCCCTACCAGGTGTGTCCACTAGCTCCCCCTAAGTCGCTTTGGATAAACGTGTCTGCAAAGTAAAGTAACATCTGGATCTTCCCTGTCAAAGTCTGATGTGAGCACATGACGTGTTTATTATTGTGGATCTATCAGACGTTGCTGCTGTTTCCTCCTCAGCTGCCCTCAGGTCGATGCTGGAGGACTTCGATGTCTTGCCTCTGTCCAGCCTGCAGACTCACTCTATCCGCCGCCGAGACGTCCAAACACAAACGCACGTGGAGAAAATGCTGAGCTTTGACGCCCTGCAGAGGTCAGGACAGGTCTGAGAAACCTCCGGTCCGTGAAACCCGAACCGGTCTGAACATACCGTGTGTGTTTGTCTGTGTAGGCGGTTCAGACTGTACCTGAGGACCAACGACGACCTGTTCACTGATGACTTCAGAGCCGTGGTCGTGGATGAAGACGGCCGAGAGCGGAGCTTCCCGGTCAACAGACAAAACTACTTCACCGGCCACGTCATCGGTAGAGGAGCCGGTTCTAACTGTGGTCGTGTTCTGGTGGTTCTGGTTCATGTCTAAATGTAATGCCACGTTTTTCTTCGCCTAGGGGAGGAGCACTCTCGGGTTCAGGCTCACATAGACGATCACGAGTTTTCCGCTCGCATCCTGACTGACGAGGCAGAGTACAACGTGGAGGTGACTCCTCGTCAGTAACATGTGAGCCGAGTTTCTCCTGCCGTGATTCTTCATCTCTCCTCTCCACCTCCTTAGCCTCTGTGGCGGTTCACGTCGGCTCCCCCCGATGGTCGTCTGCTGATTTATCGCTCTGAGGACGTCAAGAACATCAGCCGGCTGCAGCAGCCTTCAGTCTGTGGCTACACGACCTCTGACCCCAGCCACCTCCTCCCAGGCAGTGTTAGAACGAGCATGACGGCGGTTGGGCAGGAAGACGGTTAGTCGATGTGTGACGTGCCGTGTTCAGACTTTTAATGTGAAATAAGGAGCATGTCACCGTACTGTGTTTGGGCTCTGGTTCCCAGAGTCTGCGTTCAGGGGGAAGCGCCAGGTCCCGGACCACAGGAAGAACACCTGCGCTCTGCTGCTGGTGGCCGACCACCGTTTCTTCAGACACATGGGTCGGAGCGAGGAGAGCACCACCCTCAACTACCTGGTCAGAACACAGAACCGCCGCTGGTTAAGTTTCCATTCCAGCGCGGTGCAGTTAACCTCGCTGACTCTGTTCTCAGATCGAGCTGATCGACCGCGTGGATGACATTTACAGAAACACTTCCTGGGGCGACGGCTACACAGGTTACGGCGTCCAGATCCAACAGGTGAGGAGCAGCACAGACTGCGTTTGAACTTCTAAAACGTCCAGGTAACGTGTGCTGCTGTGTGTTCCTGTCAGATCATCATAGAGAAGAGTCCGACTCCTGTGGCTCCAGGAAAACGTCACTTCAACATGGAGGGAAGTCCAGTGGAGGGCAGAAACGTCTGGGACGTCAAGAAACTGCTGGAGGTAAAAGCACGCGTGCTAACGTTAGCCACAGCCGCGCGGCAGCATGCTAACGTTTTACAACGTCTCTTCTTCTGTCGGTTTGTGTCCCTCAGCAGTTCAGTGTGGACATCGCAGAAAAAGCCTCCAACGTCTGCCTGGCTCACCTCTTCACCTACCAGGACTTTGACGAAGGGACTCTGGGCCTGGCCTACGTCGCCCCGTCCAAACCAGACATTCCTGGAGGTCTCTGTTCCAAAGGTAGAGTCCTGCCGCTTCACTGTCCTGCTCTGAATGCTGAGAAAAAGAGAACCTTTGACTTTAACCCTGATGCTTTCATTCTCCAGCGTGTCCATCGTCTACAGTCGAACAGAAAACGATCTACCTCAACACGGGCCTGACCAGCACCAAGAACTACGGGAAGACCATTCTGACTAAGGTGGGCTGGTTTCTGAAAGATGCTGAAATACACTTGTGTGACTGAAGCGATGACTGACCTGCCGGGTCTAGAAGTCCAGAACCTAATAAGACCCAAAGTTGTAGAATCTCTGTTTGCCCTGAGCGAGTCTCAGTTGGAGTCAGAGTCAGTAAGAACATCGTCTCCACAGGAAGCAGACCTGGTGACGACGCACGAGCTCGGTCATAACTTCGGAGCGGAGCACGACCCTGACGACCTGCCGGACTGCGCCCCTCGAGAAGACCAGGGAGGAAAGTACGTCATGTACCCCATCGCCGTGAGCGGGGACCACGTCAACAACAAGGTGCCG
Source organism: Microctenopoma stevenorrisi (assembly GCA_032270685.1). Taxonomy (NCBI): domain Eukaryota; kingdom Metazoa; phylum Chordata; class Actinopteri; order Anabantiformes; family Anabantidae; genus Microctenopoma; species Microctenopoma stevenorrisi. The sequence continues at coordinate 15,983,425 of JAUMTR010000016.1, forward strand.
CCTCCTGCCGCAGAGACTCGATTACCAAACGATCTTCTTACAGCGATTAACTCGTCTCTAACGTGTGCGTGTCTCCAGCTGTTCTCTAACTGCAGTAAACGCTCCATTCTGAAGCGGCTGAAGACGAAGGCCCAGTCCTGCTTCAGGGAGAGGAACATTAATGTATGTGGAAACTCTCGGGTGGAGCAGGGCGAGGAGTGTGATCCCGGACTGCTGCACATCAACTCGGATCACTGCTGCACTGCCGACTGCAAACTAAAAACCGGAGCTCAGTGCAGGTGAGTCCAGGCTGTTCCAGGTCGTGTTCCCGTTGCGTCTCTCTGACCTCTGACCTCTCTCTGACCTCTGACCTCTCTCTCTGTTCAGTGACAGGAACAGCGCCTGCTGTAAAAATTGTCAGTTCGAGGCTAAAGGTGAAATCTGTCAGGAGCCCATCGACGCCACCTGTAAGGGACACTCCTACTGCACAGGTGAGCTCGCGGGTCAAAGGTCACTGTGAGTAACTGACGCTTTCAGGCGTTCTGATGTTTGTTTGTTTGTTTGTCGACAGGAACCAGCAGCGAGTGTCCTCCTCCAGAGAACGCAGCAGATAAAACGGCGTGTTTGGACAGCGGCGAGTGTCTGGACGGGGAGTGTGTTCCTTTCTGTCAGGCCGTCCTGAAGCTGCAGCCCTGTGCCTGCAACGGTACCGGACTCAAACCTGATCCTCCTGATCTGTTCTGGATCATAGACCGAGCTTATTAACGGGGGTTTACAGCTGAAACTCATATTAAACTGTGTTAAAGATCAATTTCCCCCTTTTCCTTGACTTTAGCTGCTACAGAGCAGAGACGTCCCTTCGTGCTGAGAGAGGGACAGTGGACCCAAACAGCAGCGAATGAGTGTTTTGTGACAGGAGCAGCTCAGTGACTCCGTCTGCTTCTCTCCTCTGTGCAGAAACCAACTCGTCGTGTAAAGTCTGTTGCCGGAGCAGCAGCGGCGCCTGTGCTCTGTACCGTGACCAAGCGGGTCAGTTCCTGTTTCTGCGTAAAGGCAAACCCTGCACCGTGGGCTTCTGTGACGGAGTGGTGCGTCTGACAGACAGAACCTTTTATGTTGAAGTCAGGAACTCGTACTAATGTGTGGGGGGGTGTTTGTGCAGGGGAAGTGCAATAAGCAGGTGCAGGATGTGGTGGAGCGACTGTGGGACTTCATCGAGAAGCTGGACATCAACACGTTCGGGAAGTTTCTGGCCGATAACATCGTGGCTTCGGTGGTGGCGTTCTCTCTGCTGTTCTGGGTTCCGCTCAGCATCCTGGTCCACTGTGTGGTCAGTGTCACCAGAACCACAGAGTTTATGATGTGCTGCTCAACGGAACTTAATAAAGTCTGAAGATGTTGTGACCGGTTCTGTTTTCACTTCTCTGGTTCAGAGACGTTAAACGTTGTTTTGTTCTCTGTATGTTCTGACTTTCAGGACAAGAAGATGGACCAGCAGTTCGAACAGAACACCAAGTCCCTGTTCTTCCCCAGTGTGAGTATTTACTCCCAAAATGAATCCGCTTCATATTTACTGACCTCCGTCCCAGCATTTCCAGCTTCTGATTGGCTGAACACTCCTGAACCAGGTAATCAGTAGAGGGTAGGGCAGGGAGAGCTGGAGACCAATCCGGATAGAGGTGCCCCCCTGGTTTACTCGTGTACATAGGAGACAGGCGAGGCGTCGTGAGACATTTAGTTCTGAAGCTCGATAGTAAAACGTCACCGGCTGCAGATTAACGTTAATCAATACTCATAAACTCACAACTTCTCCTTTAACTGTCACCCTCCACTTTCCCAGAATGCCGAGCTCCTGAGCAGCCTGGAGTCCGCATCAGTTCGGATCTACAAGTCCCCGAGCTTCCCCCCACCCACCACTGCCCCCATGTGCTTCCAACCGTGCGCCCCCCTGCAGACCAGCACCCCCCCAGTCTCCTGCTCTGAACCCGGGCCCGGCTTTGGTCACTGCCCCCCACCTCTGGACAGCCCCCGCATGGCCACCATCCAGGAGGACCCGAGCCTCGACTCCCACATGAATGAGGAGGCTCTGGAGGAGGCGTTCGGGCGCCGGGGGGGGTCAGCTCGGCGCTCCTTTGAGGACCTGACAGAGAAAAGCGCGCTGAGTGGTGGTGACAGGGAGGCGCTGCTCAGGCTGCAGAGACAGCACGAGATCAGCACCAAGGAGACGCAGTGCTGAGGGGGAGGGGTGGGGGGTAGAGAGTAGACTCAGGTCTGATCACAGACTCTAATGCGAGAGAAACACGCTCCTCCAACCCCCCGAAGGGCTGCGGTGACGTCAACATCACCAAAATCTCTGACTTAAAAAGTCAAATCTAAGAATGTTTTGGTTGGAGACGAATACAAACTGTTCACCAAACATTTAAAACCGCAATGACATCATCATAAATATATCAACACGCTTTAGTCCATGTTGATGCAGAGTGAACATGTGACCAGACGTGATGAAGCTTGAATCTTTGAACCAACATAGAAAATCAAAATCTGACATAAAGAGATATGTTAAAAATATTTCACCACCCAGCGAGAGATGTTCGCTGGGTGTCAAACCCTCAACCCTGACAGTGTTAGTGCCTTGCTCCGCTGCTGAGCTACACAATGGATGTAATAGACTTAAAAACATATTTATGCTGCAAAACCTATATTTATTGTGGTGGCCTGTTTTTCTGTGACATGTTTTGTGTTTAATTCTCCTTCTGTCCATTTCTGCCAGTGAGGTAAATATTAATTACTCGGTTATAGATACTGAGCATTAATCAGTAAATATTGTCTCAAATATTCAAATTGTTTGGGCAGAAAACTCATAAAAATGTGAGTTTGAGATTATTATATGTTTAAAGGCACATCTCAGCACTTCTATCTATCATCTATTAGAATTGTTTTGAAAATTAAATAATTGATAACTTAAAACATCTAATTTATGTTTTTGATTTTTGAACAAGATAAAAACAAACTTCAGGATGAAATATTCTGCATTAAATTCATTTTTTTACCTTTGGCAGAGGTTGGCTCCTGTATGTATCAAATCATCTGTGTGGTGTTTTTAAGTGTTTAAATAAATACACGGTCGCACGTTTAAATCTGACACGAACCTCACTCACAAAATGTTTTACTGCTGTTTTCAACGGGAGAAACTAAAATGTTTGGTACCAGATTTTCTGTTGATAGATATTTTATTCGTTTTTGTGTTTTCTTTTCTTTTTGTTCAAACTTCCAAACGGACTCGCGTCAGGATCCGTGTGCCTCCTCTTCCTCTGTGGTATTTAAATGCACTGCAGTCAGTATTTTAATGTATGAAACATGTTGCGTCGGGGAACTGAAGCTTTGCCATGTTGTGTTCAGTGTTCTATTGGGGAAACAAACGCTGTAATGTCTGTTTCCACGTCAGGTAAAAAGAACAATAAACACACTGTTGAGTATTTGGTAAGAAACGAAAATTCTGTTTTACGTTTGTAGAGCTGAGGATTATTTTTAAAAAAGCAGATGTTTAAAGAACTAAAAGTTATAACTTGTAATAACCTGAAACATGTTGGTTCATTTCCAGCTGTTTCACGACAGAACTGATCACAAACATGTTGCAGCTGCAGTTACAAGAATATTAACAAATCATTTAAACTCTCAGTGAGGAAAATGAAGGATGTTTAAAAAAAATTAAATGTATGTTTCAGGAAAAAATACTCGACCCAAACTTTTACTGGTCAAATGTTTATTTTTTTCAATAAGAAAAAAAGAATAGTAGAAAAGGCTGAAAGTGGTCGATCTGAAGCTGATTCCTTTGGAACCAACAAAGATTCTGTCTTTGTTGAAGAGTGACACTTATTGATCGTTGATAATCAGCACATAAACATTAATAACAGCTACAACATGTTAAAGCCACGATTTGTTTTCGTTACTTCTGCTGGTTTCCAGTTATTTAACAAATCAAACAGCTGCTGGACGTGTTTATGTTCTGCTCACGCTAAAATAAAAAATCAACATCGGTGACATCACAGAGTGGGCGTGGTCGGTCAGCAGGTGGGGCTGAGGGCGTCGTACAGCCGGTGCATGGCGACTTCCACCATCTCCCTCAGAGACTCGTCCTCTGCACAGCTGACAGACTGGAGGACAGGACACGAGTTACTATAGTAATCTGATTACCATAGTAATCTGATTACTGTTAATACAAATGCAGGGCGTTCAGAACAGCTCAGTTCTTTTTTGGAGCGGCTCACAGAATGTGTAGAATTTAAGGTTGTGCTAAAGAAAGTTTGTCCCCTGGTGCTGATCAACCTGAGATTTGTTGGGTTTCTTTAGAAGAACCAGGTTTGTCTGACTAGAAAAACCAGCTTTCTGGTAAGTAGTGACCGGACTGGACCCGGTGCTGTACTCACTCTGGTCTCTGGGTCAATGAGCGCTGTGACTCCATCCACCGTCACACTCACATTTTTACTGTCTTTGAAGTTTACACAGTCATCCCCGAACATGTCCCTGCAACAGAAAAACTCACTCAGCTGCTTGTTTCTCTCAGAGGACAAAGACTGAACACGTGGTGTCATGTTTCCAGGTTTTTGGGTCTGACAGGCTCACATGAAGAAGAAAACAGGAAACGTATTCATTTATTTTCTTAAATGAAATGATCTGTACATTACACAGACTGTGAGTCCTGTGTATAATCTTCAAGTGCAGCTTGGAAACGTTTACTGTGACTGATTTTTGTCATTGAAGAAGCTGCTGACTTTTTTTAAACCCCAGAAAATAAATGTTCACCCGCTGCCCCTGGTAGACAAACGACTGAATCCATCTGTGGGTTGTTGGGTTTATAGAGAGTCCACCCAACGGGCACTGGAGGCACTTTAAACAAACGCCCACCCAGAGGTCAGTACTCACTGCAGCATGAGCGCGACTCGCTCCACGAACATGTCCGCGTCGAAAGTTTCTCTCTTTCCTTCCAGAACTGAAACAAACATGAATCATTAAACACGTGTTTGTGCTGATCTCAGGAATCAAACGTCAAAGTGTCAGCGCTGCGTTTACTGACACTTCTGGGCATTGGGGTTGGACTGGACCTCCAGCACCACTGTAGTGATGGCATCAGCGTACATGTCGTTGAGCGGGTTGGCGATCCACTGGGAAAAAAAATAAAGTCAGACGTTCAGATACAGAATGAGACGGAAACACTGCTGCACAGGCGGAGCCTTCATGTCTCTGACCTCCAGCAGAACCATCCCAGCTTCATGCACCATAGTGATGTTCTTAAAGATCCTGACAGTGATTTTCTCTGCTCCCTCCACCTGCTCCACATCTCCTAAACACAAACAGTGTGTTAAAAAACAGCCTCACGTGCTTCATGTCATACATCAGATCTGCTCCTCTTCTTCGCCTTGGGTCAGCTGATCGCTCAGAGCAAGGATTCTGACACGGTGTACCTCAGGGCTCTGCTCCTGGGCATGTGTGTGTGTGAGTGTGTGTTCACACCAGACCCGGACACGTGTGACTAACAGCTCAGTTCATAAACTTCAAAGGCTTTAAACTGAAAACAGTCCAAGTGAGTTGGTGTTGACTCACCTGCGAGGGTCCGCAGCTGGCTGACCAGCAGAGAGATGGGTCCAGTGTACGGGATGGCCAGAGTCTGCGTCACCGTGCTCATAGACAGGTCTGTGTAGTCTGAACCCAGGAAAACAATCTGGTTCAGGACTTGATTGTTATGATCCAGTTCTTATTCTGGATGATCCTCAGAGCTCCTGGACGGAACCAGGAACCACTGACGGCTCATTCTATCATTTGAGTGTGGAAAGAAGTTCTTACTGGAGAGGTCAGACGGCGTCAGGATGTGATAGTTGAAGTTTCTCTTGACCAGGATCCCAGAGACCCTCTGACCTTGAGCACACTTCCTATCAGCCAGACAGCCCATCACCTGCAGCAGAGCATGCTGGGAGTTAAAACCTCAACGACCAACAACAGTTTCCATATCGTGTGGCTGCAGACGAACCTTGGCCAGTTTCTCTCCTCTGAAGTTGAGCGTGACAGCCTCAGTGTTTCGCGGGTTGTGGACTTCAATGTGGACTTCGTCATTGTCCTCGTACTCCCGTATCAGAGCCGCCTTCAGACGCGCCATCTCGTTCTGCTCCCCGTGGACCAGAATCTGCACACGATCGCACACGTAGTGAAAAGAGCAAAAAATAAGTTGTGATGTTGATAAAGTGAAGAACATGACGCTCGCTGCCACCGAGCTACATCCAACAAACACAGCGTGAAAAGGTGTTTCATGTGTCTGAGCCTAATGATCTTTTCTTTCTATGACGACAAGTACAACGAATCAAAATCACGACATGGGAACAAGCGGCGATAAAAACAAATAATCAAAAGATTCAAATAAAAACCTAAATATAAGTAAATAATGAGTCAAACGTGATATTTAGCTCAGGTGTTCGTGTGATTACCACGTGGGGAGGTTTGAGTGCTCGGATAAACTCGCTGGTCTGCTGGTAGTCCGTGTGAGCGGAGAACGAGATGTAGTCCACCGACATCTTCAGAGGAAGCTTCTGACCCGACATGGTGGTGATCTCATCGGGCTCTGTCATGATGTGCTGAAACAAACGTTTCCATGACGGCACCATCATTAGACTCGTTTCACAGGTTCCTGCGTGTTGGACGTGGTCCCAGGTCCAGCGCGTGTCTGGGCTGGACCCTCGTCTCTCTGGGCTGGACTCACCTTAGCGAGCGTTCCCTCCACACAGTATCCAGCGATGATGACTCCGTTCCTCTTGTCGGTGCACCAGCTCTCAAACAGCTCTCTGGACAAGCCGCTCTGCATCATACCAGGAGACGCCATCACCACGCTGGGACCGATGTCGTCAAAGTGGTCCATGCTCTGAAACACACACGGCACGTGGAGCGAGTCTGCGGGAAAAAAAACAGCCGACCCGCGACCCGGGAATGGGCACCGACCTTGAGGTTGCTGATGTGCTTGAAGACGAACGGGTTGTTGATGTTGATCGCCTTCCGGATCTTATCGTTCATGGCGTTGATGTAGGTCTGGTAAACGGCCATGCACTTCCTGGCCAGAGACGAGGCGTAGTAGATGGGGATGTCATGGAGTTCTGGGTGGTTCTGCCAGTACTCATCTGGTTCAAACAGACACACGGAGTACGTGTTTATCACTGGGCAGACTGGAGGTTTCTAGAAGGAGGTGGCTGTAATGTTTTAGATCTTACCCAGGATGAGCAGCAGCTCCTGGGCTCGTCCCAGAGCAAAGACGGGGATCAGACACCGTCCCTCCCTGTTCACTATGTCGTGAACAGTGTTACAGAACCGAGCCTCTCGCTCCTCCCTCTTCTCGTGGATGTGAGTCCCGTACGTGGACTCCTGAAAAATGACACGAAAACATTTTAATCTCCAGAAAGCAGCAGGTTTGTTCCTTTGACGTTCTTCATCTCTGTAACTCACAGTGATGAGGATGTCTGGTTTCACGCTGGGAATCTCTGCTGCCATCAGATGTCTGTCCTCCTGACGGGAGAAATCTCCTGTGTACAACAACTACACACACACACACACACACACACACACACACACACACACACACACACACACACACAGTCTGTAACTTCTAACGTAAGCTCACTAAGCTGCTTGTTTCTTTCTCCTGTCATGTGACCAGCAGCCCGTTACCTTGACGCCGGCGATCTCGATCATGAACATTGCGGCTCCGAGGACGTGTCCGGCGTGGTAACACCAGAACTTGATACCGGCCACTTCCTTCACCTCGTGGAAGTTGATGGTCTCGATTTTCTCCATGCTCTCCTCCAGGTCAGTCTCAGTGTACAACATGTCGTCTGCAGAGATGTTACTGCAACACACCACACATCACCGTTACGCAAACAGAAAGGTTTCTGCTCACACATAAATGATAAAACCTTAAGACAACACTTTACTGTTCAGAATGAGTGAAAATGAACTAAACAAATAAACAAATAATCAGCAGAAATTAATCTAATTAGACGTAACACGAACACAAAGAACATGTCTTTTACATTATTAATGTTGTTAAACTTGGATGAAGACAAACCTCACCCTCGTCTTCTTCCTCACTGTCTCACCTGGGAGTGTGTCTCACCTGACTTTGACGTAATCAGACAGCAGCCAGCGGTAAATGGCCTTGGTGGCGTGAGTCATGAACGTTCGTCCTTTGAAGCTGGTCTTCTGCAGGAACCAGGGCAGAGCTCCGCAGTGATCCAGGTGGAAGCTGAGGGACGAGAGAGGCGGACAAACGTGTACAGGCACATAACAAAAAGCTGATTAGCGTGTGTGTGTTCTCCCGACATTGTGACAACAGATGAAACTTCCCGAACTTACTGGCTGATGAGCAGCAGGTCGATCTCAGCCGGATCGATCAGGTCGATGTACGGCAGAGCGTCCATTCCCTCCAGACCAGGATGGATCCCACAGTCCAGCTACACCACAACACACACAGCTGTGACTCTGTCCATCAACTTTATTGTTTACAGCTCACGTGACAAACAAAGCACAAGTGGTGTTACCATGATTTTTCTCCCCTTGAACTCCAGGATGATGCAGGAGCGCCCCACCTCCTGTCCTGCTCCTCTGGACACAGACACTGAATCATCACTCTCACGTGCAAATAGCATTCACCAACGTCCATGTTTTAAGCTTTTATATCCTAAAACTAAACCTCGTTACGTAAGTAACCAGTCGAAAATTCAACTAGCTTATTTGCTGCCATATTAATTCATATCACCATATTGGTTATGTTTAAATAACAGTTAAAACTGAGCTCTTTTTAGAAACGAGATATATAAAACGGCGCATTAGCAAATACAAAAACATGCCATATAATTTCAATTATACATTAAATTATTAGTTGTGAACACTATATTATCTATATGAATGTCCATGTTCAAACCAGCTTAAAAAGTTTTCTTGGCCGAAACTAAGACTCGCCAAACGGCTAAGCTGAATTATGATTTCATCTTTGCTGACAGAAAGTTACTTCTAGCTAGTTAAGTTTATGAATGGAGACCGGAGTTAGCAGGAAATCAGGAAAAAGTTGTGTTTAAACTCACAGCGGCCGGATGAGCAGTTGGTCGCTTTCCTCCGCGGGAACCGTTACATCGGATTTACGTTTAGCTGCCATGTTTACTCCAATAAACGTGACAAATGTTTTACAAATATTAGTTAGTTCATGGTATCCTCAGCTAATACGCGCGTAGCCGCCAGCTCTGTTTTCTCTTCACATCCGGTCCGCGCTCAAACCTTTCCGTGTACTCACAGCGGTCATTATTTGTTCCGTTTATGTTGGTAAAATACATAAAGATTCAAGATTCAAAACACTTTATTAATCCCAGAGGGAAATTTTTTGCCATGAATACAGCCGCTCTCAATATAGAAAAATTAGAAGACCCACCACCATAAATAGCACCAATAATAAATAATATAGAAATAACAACTAAAAAAGCACAATAAACATAAACAACAACATGATAACATCCATCATTATGGT
>JAUMTR010000016.1:15993360-16003733 GCA_032270685.1 Microctenopoma stevenorrisi
GAACCAGCCCTCCTGATTAATTTGTCCAGTCTGTTTGTGTCTGCTACCTTCAAGCTGCTGCCCCAGCAAACCACAGCTTGAAGGTCAAACTTACTAATGTTATTGTTATGGTAGTTAAAATTTGAGTGATTTTAATGTGTTTTACCAGTATGAGTTTAATATATCAATTTTATATAAGAATAGAAAAAATAAATAAATAATTGATTATAGAAATATAAGGTGTTTTTATTTCTTTTGCCACAACTTTGTAGCAATGAGGCAGATAATTCCTGCAGACGTATGTCATTATATCATGCTACACTTAAATTTGGCCTCACTTTCATAATTAAAAACATGCACGTCATCATCTCCCAAACATAGGACTTAAACTCGAGTTAAACTTTCTTTTCTTTAACAGCTCATGTCTGACTGCAGTTCCATCATCTGCTTTTCTTGGAATTAAAAGTGCAAACTGAATAATTTTAGGTTCTGTACTGTGCAAAAGAACCAATAAAAAAAAGCCACATCATAATAATAATAATATAAAAATAACATTAAATTCAGTTAAGTTAGATGAGTATAACATGTTACATAGACGTTTGTGCAGCATGAGGAAAAAATGCAGAAGGAAACAAAAAGAAGACGTGAGGTGGGATTAAATAAGGCAATAAGTGAAGAAAAAGCAAGAAAAATGGGGAAATTCAGAAAAAACTGAGCATGTTTTATGGAAGAAATGATTCACTAAAGACAAAAATACCACGTGTTAAAATGTAATTTAATAGCTTTTAATGACACTGTGCAGTGAGGAGAAAACAGTAAAACTAACGTGGATGTTCACACACACAGACAAATTCAGAGACACTTTCCCTTTGCCTGACCACTTCAAACAACACAAATAATCATTAAAAACATAAAACCCACATTAGAGGATGTCACGCCTGTAAGATCACAGGTCTGGTACCAGCAGCAGATCTGTTTAACAGTTTGTGGACAGCTGCAAATGGCAGCTTAACATCTGGATGTTCCTCAATATTCAGTCTGGCACGTCTGGGTTCTTCTGGAGATTAAAAGAAAGTTCTGTGGGTTTAAACACAACACGGACAAAAACATGAGGTCTGCAGAGACAAAGAGGATCCTGCAGGACGCAGGTCAGACACCACAGACGTGAGATCCGAAGGCGTGGGGCGGGTCTGTGGAGCGGGACGAACCGAGCCCGACGTCACTCTGTGAAGAAGTGAACGAAGGTGAGGGGAAACACTCCTCGTCTGGTCGGCTCGCCGTCAATGTGTCCGACCTGAAACAGCCAGATCCACGTGTGTGAGCCTGCAACACCGTCTCAGACCCTGAACCGTCAGACATCAGAGGGAAGCAGACGCCTCACTCACCCACCACTCGCTGTCCTCCTCCCCCTCCACCACGATCACCTCCCCCTCACTGAACGTCAGCTCATCTGGGTTATCAGCTGAACAGTTGTAGATAGCCTTCACCCTCTGAGGCTTCTGCTTCTACACACACACACACACACACGCACGCAGAGACACACAGACACACACACACACACACACACATTATTATTATTATTGAATTAGTGCACAAACGGCTGGATTAATTTGACTGTTGCTACTTACAGAGAAGGTGGATCTGGGTTTAGGTGCTGGAGGACCTGGAGTTTGCGGGGATTTGGACTGAGAACCTGGAAACAGAGTTTCAGTTTTCTTTGTAACATATAATCAGCTGTTTAACACGTTTGGTGTGCGAGTGTGTGTGTGTGTACCTTGAGTTCCTACAGACCCGGACCTGACAGGAGGTCTCAATGGTGGATTTGTCACTGATCTGGAATCAGTGGAAATAAAGTTCCCAGTTAGTTAGTTCACAAACCAAACCGGTACCAGTGAGTTCTGACCAGTAAGAGTCCACTATGGAGCACAGAACAGTTTGTTACAGTGTACTTTGTACCCAGAGGGGGATGTGGGTCCAGTTGGTGCTGGTGGTCCCAGTGGTCCTTGTGATTTTGGCAGTCCTGGTTGTGCCATTGGTGCTGCTGGGCCTGGTGGTCTTGGTGGTCCTGGTGGTTTGCTGGTCTGGCTGGGGATGGGTGGAGGAATGAAGGGAGCTCTGTGGGTGGGTGGTGGTGGTGGGAAGGACAGCGGCAGGGCTGGAGGGACCGGCGGGGGGATGGAGGAGAGTCCTGCTGTTGGCGGAGGAGGGAGGGGGGTGTTCTTGGCCGACACGGGCTTGGTCTCCAACAGTCCGGATCTCTTGGTAAGTGGTGGAATAAGAGGAGGACCAGCTGGGAGCACTGGGACAGGAAGAGAGACCGGATTCAGACACCAACATGGAGAAGCAGCACTACACAGACACACAAAATGTCCAACATAACAAGTCCACAAACAAACAAACACAACTACAAAGAAAAACAAAACACAACGACTTCATTCAGATATAAAGTTACTACAAAGAACCGGGTCCTGGGTCCTGGTTCCCTGTGGGGACCTCTGTCCGACTACGAGCAGGAACCCGGATCTTAGGGCTGCAGCCGAACATCAGAACACACGATGGAGTCCGAGCTCAGACAGGAAGTGAGACTCACCGTACGTGGACGAGTTCCTCTCCGGGGTTTGAGGGGCGGGCGGGTCAGAGGACGAACGCTGTCGTCCTACAGTTTCCATGGTTGCGGGTTTACTGGGTCCTGTTCCTGCATCACAACAAAACCACACGTTCAGATCCCACCACGCCATTAGTAGGGAGGGGCGGGCGCTACGTTTCCCGGTCCTGGTACCTGAAAGAGTCTACACCAGGTTTTAAGGGTCTATTAGAAGCTGGACTCTCCCTGCTCCCACCAACCCCTGCATCTGACTGAAGCCTCAAACTGGGAATGAACCACCTTAGACCTGAGACCTGAGACACAAACCGATCCAGCTCTGACCTCTGTTGGGGGCTCTGGGGGGCAGCGGAGGTGTTGGTCCTGTTGGCAGCAGGTTGAGGTCCACCATGGTGCCGTAGGTCTCATTGCTTATCATCATGCTGGTGACCTGAGACCTCTGTTTTTCCCGGGCCAGGCCGGCCGCGTCACGGGCCACCGCCGCCAGGTTGGGCGGAATGGGTCCGCTGCCCGGCATGAAGCAGCTGACAGGACGGACGGGGATGGGCTGCAGGAGAACACAGAACCAGTACGGTTACGAGTCCGGATCACTTCCTCATGCTAACAGGAGCAGAACATGACGGCTGCTCACCTTGTCCTCCATCTCCTCGTCGCTCTCATCCAGGTCCTCGTTCTGGAGACGCCACTCGTACTCGACGTGGACGTGGACGTTGAACTTTCCGGTCTGAGCCTGAGTCAACTGAAACACACAGAGCAAACATGTCAACACAAGCGCTCGACAACCATGTGGTTCAACACGAGACTCGGATTCGTCCTCCTACCAGCTCTTCGCACTGAGTGTGGTGGAGACGTTTGGCGATGTCCAGCGGCGTCTCTCCTGCTTCATTTGCTGCGGAGACAAATCACAGGTCAGAGGAAGCGTTTTTGTTTCTCCTCTTTGTGAACGTTTGAGCTTCTTACTGATGGACACTGAAGCTTTTCCTCTCAGCAGCAGTTTGAGACACTCGCTGTTGTCCGTCAGGCAGCAGTAGTGCAGCGCTGTGCTCCCTCTGGACGTCTGCTTGTCCAGGTTGGCGCTGACGGATACAAACACAGATCAGGATGATGTCCCAGTTCCGTCTCAGGACCTGGTCTTCATCCAGATGAGTTGTTACCTGTTTTGGGCGAGGAAGTCGACGATGTGCAGCGAGTTTCTGTCGACCATACGGACCGCGAGGTGGAGCACCGTCTCTCCGGGTTCCTGACAGACACTGACAGTTAAACACGTCTCTCTAACACGCATCACACGCACACAGACACTGAAGGGCAGTCATACGTGTTCTTTGGGCTGCGGGACGGCCTCCATCAGGTCCACCCCCTCAGCGTAGACTTGGATCAGAGACAATATGTCCCTGTTCTTCACGGCGTCGTACAAAACCTGCATTCTGGACGCGGCGTCATGACAAAGGTGCTGAGCAAAGCGCTTCTCTGTGTACTTGGCCGTGATGTAGTCTTTCCTCGTCTGCCTGGAGACAGAGACGCACAGAGATGGACCGAGTCAACAACTGGTCTCCGTCCTCGTCCTCCTGTACACCAGCGCGTCACTCACATGTCACTGCTCGGATCGGGTTTGGTCACGTCTCGCTCCGACAGAGCCGCCTCCATGATCTCGTTGAAGCTGGCGTTTCCCACGTTCTTCGCTAACTAGAACACAACACGGACGAATGAGGTGAAAAAAGTCCATTTGCTTCTGCTCCAGTGAAGTGGACTCACCAGGAGCTCCGAGGTTCCCAGGACATCCAGGTCCAGACTCTGGATCCTGGAGTAGTGCACCCCCATTTCCCTGTGTATGCCAGAGCACTCGATACAGATCAGAACCCCCAGGTTGGTGGACAGCCAGGTGGGACCTGAAAGGACAAAAGACAGTGTGTTACATGTAGGATGTTTGGTATCGGCTTTATTACCGATTCAGATTTATACAGCCCCCCTCGTAAAAAAAGAAAGACTAAATCCTTTTAGGGAACTAACGTCACATATCTTTACTTCACACTATCCAAAGCGACCTACAGGGAGCTAGCGCTGCGTGTCTGGCTCAGAGACACACCTGCTGGAGGATGAACGGGGTTTCGAACCTACAGCCTGACGCTTAACCCATTGAGCTACCAGGCCGCTGGTATCTAACATATTTCCTCCTTTGAAACAATATTTCAGAGACAAACTTAAATATCTCAAAACTGAGTTTGTCATATTTTAAATAAAGGAGAACAAACTGAAGAGAACATCCATCACTTCAACAAACTGTTTACTTCCTGCTGCAGCAGTTACCCTAACGGTTTATGGCTCCTCCAGAAAAGGAATGAACCAATGACTCAACTTCCACTCAAAGTACACACAATACACATGGTGAGTACTCAGAGGCAGCTGGAGCACGAGTAAAGGTTTACAAACCTGCTGTTAGCTGTTAAAGAGCTGCATCCTAGTCTGACGCTTAACCCATTGAGCTACCGGGCTGTTATAGTACTATACTATAGCAGTAGTAGTATCAGTAGTAGTAGTAGCAGCAGCAGCAGTAGTAATAAGTAGTGGCGGCCTGGTAGCTCAATGGGTTAAGCGTCAGACTGGGATGTAGAAGGTCGCAGGTTCGAACCCCGTCTGACTCCTAGTCCATCTCCTACCAGGTGTGTCCCTGAGCCAGACACCCAGCGCTAGCTCCTTGTAAGTCGCTTTGGAGAAAAGCGTCTGCCAAGCAAAGTAAAGTAAAGTAATAAGAATAGTAGCAGTATCAGTACTGCTACTACTACTACTACTACTGCAGTAGCAGTAGTAGTAGTAATAGCAGTAGTAGCAGTAGCAATAGTAGCAGTAGCAGTAGTAGCAGTAGTAATAGTAGCAGTAGCAGTAGTAGTAGTAGTAGTAATAGCAGTAGTAGCAGTAGTAATAGTAGCAGTAGCAGTAGCAGTAGAAGTATCAGCAGCAGCAGTAGTAGAAGCAGTAGCAGCAGTAGTAGTATCAGTAGCAGCAGTAGTAGTAGTAGCAGCAGTAGAAGTAGCAGTATCAGCAGTAGCAGTAGTAGTATCAGTAGCAGCAGTAGTAGTAGTAGCAGAAGTAGCAGTATCAGCAGTAGCAGTAGCAGCAGTACTGACCGGCGGCTCCACAGTCGCAGCAGCGGTCGTTGCCGCTCATCCTCTTCACCTCCCCCACGATGGCCTTTGTCAGCTCCTGCACGATGTTGTTCTCTCCTTCGTCCTGTTCTCCTTTGAACGCGGCGTTCAGCGCCTCCTCTTTACTGTTCTGCAGCACCGACACCCAGCTGCACACACAGCACAGCTTCAGAGCGGGCTCCACAACACAGAGGTCAGAGGTCGGGGATACTTACATCTGACACTCGGCTTCGTCCTCGGCCTGGAAGTGGTACGTTCTGTCGTCTGAGGAGGAAACACACGTCGGATAAATCAGGCAGGACGGTGACATGTCGCGAGTAGAATGAGACGCGCCTTACGTGAGAACAGGTCGAAGCTCTTCTTCTCGTCCGGACTCCTCTTCACCTGGCAGGTGAGCAGGTTGAGTTTGGCCGGAGGTCTGTTGGGCTGCGACACAGTAAGACACGGATTAAATCAGTTCAGTTGGTTCCCGTCCGCGCGTCCCGGGAGGCGGCGGCATCTTACCGTGCCGTGCGAGATGGTGAGGAACCCGTTCTTCACGGAGCACTTCCTCTTCTGCCACACCTTCCTCAGCCTGAGGATGAAACCACGTTCACGCGTTACTGTGTCTGGACAGAGACCAGAGGCTGGCGGTCGTGTTCCGGTTCACTCACCCCTCGCTTTTCTTCTGGAGGATTCCGGAGCGCTCAGTGCCGTGGGCCTTGTTCCCCTGCAGCTGATGGAGGCTGTAGCCCGAGTTCTGCTTCGCCTGCGAGTCCTGTGAACGGCAGCACACGCGGAACGTTAGCAGCGAGTCTGAGGGGCTGGTGTCCGGACCCGGATCGACCGGCTTCATCATCTGCACCTCTTTCTGCTCCGACTGCAGCGAAGCCTTGAGGACGTCTCGGAGCTGCACCAGCTGCTTCCTCTCTCCATCCTGAGTCTGTTTGATCTGATCAACACACAAACGTCACGTCAGTTCTACTGGACAGTCGCCGCGTCTCTGCAGCCACATTCAACCCGTCCTCACCGCCGTCAGGTCTGTCGCCAGCTTCTCCACGAACGGCTTCAGACTCTCCACGGCCTTCAGTCCGTCCTGGAAGAAACTGAACACAGACTCAGTGTGTGTGTGTGTGTTTTAAAGCCACACTTCCTGTTGTGTGTCCGTGTGACTGGAAACTCAAAGGTCAAACCTTCAGAGACGTACTTGCACTGAGCGTGAAAATACTTGATGAGGTTCTGGAGGAAGTCGACGCCTTTCTTCACCTTGATTTCGTTCACTTTGAGCAGATACTGCAGAGAGAAACGAGAACATTCATGGAGGTTCTGGTGCCGGGACCAGAGTTCTGTCTGCGTTTAGAAGAATGCGAGCGACGTCACCTCACACATCTGCAGCTGGAACATTCGTCTCTCCTTCTCCATGTCCTCTGCGATTTCTCCTCCGCTGAACTCTGTGCGGATCATCCCGTGCTGCTTCGCGTGTTCCCGCTTCTCCTTCTCGATCTTCACTCTGCGGACAACGTCGATAGAGAAGCAACAGGAAGTGAAAAGTACGTAGACTGAAGATTTTCTGCTACACTCACATGACTTTCTTACAGTTTGGTCTCGTAGTCCTTCCAGGCTTTGTCGAACGGCTTCTTCAGGTCCTGAAGGAGACAGAGACGTCGTATAATGACTCTGAGCTGTGCAGGATTTGTGAGTGAGGGGCCCTCAAGGGGCCACAACATTCACAGAGGGGCCAACAACATGAAAACCTACATGATGAAAACTTACTGCAGACAGAACTCTCACCAACACACACAGCACGTAAGAAATTCCAGCTTTTTATTTATTTTGTTACTTTACTTTCTACTTTTTCTTCTTCTGTTAGCTTTATAGACGCTCGACTCTAATAATCGACTCATCAGCACCACTAGTGTTTGGGCTTTGAACTGCATCCATCTAATGACACAAAAGAAGTGAAGAGTTCAGCTGTGGCCCCGCCCCTAGAACCGCCACTCGTAGAAACAAACACACACACACACACAGACTTGGACCCGTGAGTCGCGCTGGAAATATTTCCAGGTGTGTGTGGAAGTAAACGAGACCTGGACTCAAACACAAACCCCTTTGACTCCTTTCAGGTCCCCCTTCAGCAGACTGTCCAGAGGGAAGGTGATGATGTTGTTCATGTTCTGTAACTGCAGACAGGAAGTGGTGTTAGAGCACCAACACACACGTCATCTTCATCACACAACAGGAACAGCTGCTTCACACTCACCAGGTTTTTAAAAAGAGCCGTCAGCTCTTTGGTGAAAACAGCAAAATTGCGGAAGGCGGATCCGACCTCGACGTCGTCCCTGGAGACGCAGTTCTCCCCGAACTTGTCCATGGACTGAATGTACTGCTCCTCATTGTCTACGTGCGCTGCAACACAGAAAGCCTGTTTACATCAGTGGGACAGCGCACGTTCTGGTGTCGAGTGGTTCTGAACGATGCAGAACAAGAGACGCAGTTTATGTCAAGAACCTTCAACTCAGCAAAGTCTCAGAACAAGTTCAGGTTTTAGTTTTATGTGATAAAACCGAGGCGTGAAACCTGTTAATGATGAATGATGCAGAGAGGAAGAGTCCTCGGCGTCTCCGTCTCTTTCTACGGTTTTATTTGTCCCACTCGCACCACGACAACCGCGACGCATGAGACAAGAAGCCGACACAGAACTAAAACAGAAGCGACTGTTTTTTTTGTTCCTGACAGCTCTCTACCGAAGTCATCGAACTCAAAGTATATGAAGAACTGACACACACACGCACACAGACACACACACAGACACGTACACACGCACACAGACACACACACATGCACACAGACACACACAGACACACAGACACACACACACGCACGCACACACACACACACTTTGTCCGGTCTGTTCTTCAGGGAGTCGTGCCGGTGGGCGCCTCTCCCTCGGCATGCTGGGACAGCAGAGCGGCATGACAGGAATGTTTGGAGGTGAGACTCCACGTGCCTGAACACAACCCGACACTGAACGCACCACCAGCTCTTCTCCTTTTATTTTGTTTACTGAGTTTTTACTACAGCGACAATCAATTGATCAATTCATTGATTATTTCATCAAAAGAATTTAAAAATCAATTTGTGTATTTTATATATTATATAATATAAATATAATATTTTATATTTGTGTAAAAAAACAAGCTCATCATCAAAGATCAGACCTCGTCACGGTGACTGTTGCTCAAATTCAGCTGAAACTGAAACTTCTGATGCATTTTTAGTTTGTGACTGGAAATAAAATGTGAAAAAACATCTGCTTCCTATTTACACCGTACTGAAAATAATAAATCAATAATGATAATCTTCTGTTCTTCACGTTCAGATTAACTTCTTAAATTCCTGATGGATGAAAGAAAACCACAAGAAGATGCATCACTCTGACGGATTTAGGGTTAGGGTTCTTCACCCGCGTGTTCTTATTCTCAGTTCATTTCACTTCGGACCGCCACACGGCAGGTTCTGTGCAGCAGCTTTCGCTTAGTACCATAAAGATAAAAACGTCTTTGGAGGACGTTTGTCTCTGAGCAGACAGGAAGAGGTTCTGATGAGCCGCACTGCTATTTTTAGACGCTCTGAGGTGCAGTACTCACCCAGACTAGACGCGTTGATGGCCTTCACAGACTTCTTGATCTTGTGCAGAACCGATCGGTCCACATCCAGAACCTGAGGAGGACAAACACCATCAGGACAAGAACCTCTGCACACCTTAAACTGCCCTGACACTCGTCCTCAGAGGGTCCACAGAGCTCTGATCCATCCTCCTGGTCCAGATGATCACAGAACCACCTACTGAGACCTTACTGACCGTGGACAGAAAGATAAATCTTTAGCATCTGTTAGGACCTGTTCATCTGGACCTGCAGTTACCTGGAAGCACCTTAACACCTCAGAACAGTCTCAGCTGCTGCTTTTCAAATTAAACTCGGGTCTGTTGATTATATTTAACGCCGTGAAGCTGCTGGTTTTTATAGACTCGTGTGTGTCTGTGGTTTCTGTCGTGTCTCTACCGCCGAGGCCTCGATGCCGCTTCATGTCTCTGGACTCTTTCAAACCTCGACCAATTCTCCTGGAAACTACGTGACTGATCTGGATCCGTCAGGACCTGAGAAACTGACCTGAATCTTTTTACTCAGACTTTTTCGGATCAGCTGCTGCGTCGACACAGATGCAGCCTGGTAGCGTCTGTAAAGTAAAGTAAAGATGTTTTAGATCCTGTCACGCTTTCACTTTCTGTGCAGAACCTCAGACTGTTCACAGGTTTCTAATCAGAAACTTCAGATCATCTGTGAAAGGCATTTTAGATTTTCTTTTACACTATTACTTTAAATACTTTCATTTTTGTGACTCTTTTTTCTTTTTTCATCTAAGTGTTGTAAATTAATTATAATCAGTAATTTTTCTTTTTGTGATTTTCAGTTGTATTTGCATTAATTTAATAAAGTTATTTTTAATTCAATTCAATTTTATTTATATAGCGCCATTTTACAACAAAAGTTATCTCAAGGCACTTTACAGAGGAGCTTGATAGCTGAAGGCTCCGCCTCCCATTCTACATTTAGAAACTCTAGGAACCACTAGTAGACCAGCACTCTGAGAGCGAAGTGCTCTGCTGGGAT
>JAUMTR010000016.1:16004618-16017505 GCA_032270685.1 Microctenopoma stevenorrisi
GCCCCAACATATCTTAAAGACCTGATAGAACCTTATTATCCCAGCAGAGCACTTCACTCTCAGAGTGCTGGTCTACTAGTGGTTCCTAGAGTCTATACATTTAGAATGGGAGGCAGAGCCTGGTAGCTTAATGGGTTAAGCGGCAAACTGGGATGCAGAAGGACGCTGGTTCAGTTCCTAGTCCATCCCCTACCAGGTGTGTCTCTAACACACGCGCACACACTCAATACGTTGTCTAGCACTAAACAACTCCTATGCATGTTCCTTGTCTTGACGAGTTAGGCCTTTTCAGGGTGCTTTGTTGTAGTATCTGTAACTGCTGGTGTCTTCTCCTTGTAAGTCGCTTTGGATAAAAGCAGCTGACAAGTAAATTAAAGTAAAGTAAAGTAAGCCAGACACACAGCGCTAGCTCCCTTTAAGTCGCTTTGGATAAAAGCGTCTGATAAGTAAGTAAAGTAAAGCCTTTAGTTATCAAGCTCCTCTCCTGTGGAACCAGCTCCCTGGTCTGTGTTACCTGCTGTTCTTTTCTTTCTCTTCTGTCCACTCACCCCAAATGGTCGAGGCAGATGGCCGCCCACCCCGAGCCTGGTTCTGCTAAAGGCAGTTTTTCCTCTCCACTGTCGCCTCAGTGCTGCTCAATTGGGACTGCTGGGTTTTCTATATTACTTTGCATTTACCTATTTTTTGTAAGGTCTTAAATCATACAATGTAAAGTGTCTCGAGATAACGTCTGTTGTGAATTGGCGCTATATAAATAAAACTAAATTGAATTAAATTGAATTAAGACTGTTAATTAATTCAATGCTAATTCTGTCTTAATTAAACACACTATGTCAGAGTGATAGTGTTTCTTCCATCTGTGTCAGATTCCTGCAAACTCACACTGGATGAAAATAGCACACAAAAAACTCAAACTGTCTGAAAACAACAGGGAGGTGACACTGGTGGGAGAGAAGGAGCAGAGTTATCGCAGATTTAATGACTGCTGTCAGCTGCTGTGTGGTGATGGTCTGACTGGGCGCTGTAACTCGGAGGTGGA
Source organism: Microctenopoma stevenorrisi (assembly GCA_032270685.1). Taxonomy (NCBI): domain Eukaryota; kingdom Metazoa; phylum Chordata; class Actinopteri; order Anabantiformes; family Anabantidae; genus Microctenopoma; species Microctenopoma stevenorrisi. The sequence continues at coordinate 16,005,658 of JAUMTR010000016.1, forward strand.
GAGGAGGGAGGCATAGCCAGACTGCGAGTGTAGGGACTGGCTGCAGGTTTGGAAGGAATGATCAGTCCTGGAATCTGATCTCTGATTATAGGTACTGTGTCAGACACAGACAGACAAACCTCTTTCTCGTCTGTCTCACTCAGAGCAGCAGTGTATGTGGACTGTCCTGCTGGGACCTTCTACACACCTTCATGCCTTTTTTTGGTTTAAGCTAAAAAATACAGTAAACCTGTTTTTTCAATAATCATTCTGTAACATTAACGTAAAAATGTGTGATTTCACGTTATGAGAATGTTTTTTGATACTGCGTGTTAAATTACAATAACATGTAAATTTTCAGTGAACATCTGTAAAGTGCTGAAAAAAGCAAGAGCCTTAATAATAAATACTAAAATAAAAATAATATAAATACAGTTTAAAAGACATCAACAAAACAAAAGTAAACTTAAGGAAATTAAACTGAACAGAGTATTAACAAAGACAAGAAGTGAACACAGGAACATTTATAATGTCTGATCAGAACAAAGAGGTAAATTAAAATGAAATATTAACAAAATCTCAAAACAGAAAATGCACAATACTCAATTATAACTCGATACAAAAACAGCTGTCCACCCTGGAGCTCGTCGTTTGACCAGGCTCAACAAGAGTGTGAGTTCATGACGTCAGTAACTCTAAACAAACAGCCTGCTGTTTGACATGATCTTTGTCCTGCAGGACAGAAGCCGTGCAACTGGCTCTTTAGGTTTCAGCGGCACGAACAGCCACTCTGACTTCTTCACTTCAGACTTGAGGGGGAACCTGAGTAAAGCTTTCACATGGCAGAGAGGAGAACGGCGCTGAAGGCAGCAGCTGAGCCAGACTTCCTGCAGTTTAATGATCTGGCCTGTGAGACAGTCAGCGGGAAGGTGAGTCGCTGCGTCAGACAAGGAGACGCAAAGATCAAATCATTCACACACTAGTTCCTAAGAGACGTACTAACAGCTGGTTTCTGGGTTTCAGACCCAACCAGCAGCTGTGATCAGGTTCAGTGATCAGATACAGAACTAAAGTTGGTGGTTTGATAAATGGAGCCAGTAGCAGGGATGTAGCGCCCTCTACTGACGGGGAGGGACTCCAGCATCTACACATCCAGAACCATCACAGAACTCTTTCATCATCGCGTTACAGAATGACGGACTGTGCCTTTAAAAAACTGATTGGTGTATATGAAGGGTTCCACGGGGAGGACACGTCGTCGTGTCATCAGAGCAGAATAAAACTTGTGGGCCTGCTGTTCTTTCAGGTCATTTTTGCCACAGACGAATGGTTTGCTCCCGCTGCCAACCTGCTGAAGGTAACAGAGCTGATCCACCTGTCAGGCCCGGGACGGGAAGATAATTTGTGGAGTTTGTCCTAGTTACTGTATTTTCTCCCAACATGTAACGCGACAGAGAGAGCCCCCCCAGTTCATCGCCTCTGCTTTTACTGAGTTTGGAAAATGGATGGATGGATGGGAGACCAGGAGGAAGAGGATTCCTGGTTAGTACCTGAGATCCAGACACTCACTCAGGCTCATTCCTTCAAGTGTAGGTTAGGTATTAACAGAAGAAGCTTGAGTCCCGCCTCCTGCTGCTCAGGTGTCAATGAGTCCGAGATCTCGCCTCAGTTTGAGCTCATAGCTTTTGTGTTTTCTAACTTTGTGTTGAAGGTCACGACTGGTGCATCGTCGAGCTGGGTGTACCGGGGCTGATTCACGGCTTCGATGTCGACACGTCCTTCTTCACTGGAAACCACTCACCCCACGTCTCCATCCAGGCCGCCAGTCTGGGTATCAGCTGCTGTCCTTATCCTCAGAGTCATGTGTCTACAGCTGCGCAGACACTGAGCAGCTTGTATCTTTCTAAAGCTCCGTCAGTGGTTAATGGGACGAGGGTGGAGACACATCGAGTGGGCGTGAAGGGGTAAACGTCACTAACATTCATGTGTTTACCACCAGACCCTCCGCCCACCTTCACCCTGGAAGGAGACCGAACCGGCATGGCAGCTTCCGACAGTCAGCTGGATGCTGTCGCCAAGGTAACACTGACACTAAAGTGCTGACAGGTGTAACGGAAACCATGGTAACAAACTTTAATAAATGTGATTGACAGCTGGGCTCAGATGGGTGGGTGGAGCTGGTCGGTATGTCAGAGCTGAAGCCCGGATACCAGGACTTCTGCCATAACTACTTTAAGACCAACTTTAACCACAGAGTCACACACCTGCGCCTCAACATGTTCCCAGGTGAGTACCTGGTACCGCGGTCAAATCAACAGAACCGTAAATCCACACATTACTGTACGACGTGTGTCTGTTACCAGACGGAGGCATAGCCAGACTGCGAGTGTACGGAGTCGGGCAGAGAGACTGGTCGACTGTCTCCACCAACCAAGATGTTGACCTGGTGGCTCTGACCAATGGGGGAGTCTGCGTTGGCTACAGCGACGCCCACTTTGGGCACCCACGCAACATGATTGGTATGACGGACAGGTGATCGTTGAGCCTTGGTAGCTGCTCCTACCTTACTGATGCTGATCCGTTGTGTCTGCAGGTCCTAGTCGAGCCAGAAACATGGCCGACGGCTGGGAAACTGCCCGGAGACTGGACAGACCCAAGAAACTTAGGGTTCGAACACAATCTAAACTGTTTCAGTCAAATCTAAACTTTAAAGTACTGTTTGAACATTTGGACTTCACCGTGTTGTTAAACGCCTCCCTTACTGCTGTCTTGCAGGTGGATCAGCGGGGCATCCTGCAGGTTCCTGGCTGGGAGTGGGCAGTGTTTCGCCTTGGTCACCCTGGTGTGATCAGCAGAATCGAGGTTGATACCAATCACTTCAAAGGTCGACGCTCAGCTGGTTCTGAGAACATTTCTTAAAATGAAACTGTGGAATAAGAACGAGGAAACATTTAACGTGTTTTTTTTAATCCAGGTAACTTCCCAGACTCCTGCAGGATCGAGGCCTGTAGTTTGACGCCTGAGGAGGAAGCTCAGTCCATCAGAACCAAGTGGAGTTCTGGAGAGTGGCAGGTTCTTCTTCCCCCTCAGAAAGTGGGTTTCTATCAAACAGCTGGAATGCTTTTTGTTTACCAGATTTCTCACTGGCGTTTTCCTCTGTGTGCTGCAGCTCCGTCCTCACCACAGACACCACTACAGCGAGCTGGATCTGACCCGGAGCCGCCCCGTCAGTCATGTCCGTCTCACCATCGCGCCAGACGGAGGAGTCAGTCGGCTGCGGTTGTGGGGTCGACCCACAAAGACGGCATCAGCTCCAAACAAGCAGCACATGACGGCGTCCAAACTGTGAGACAGTCTGAAGTGAGAGGAGGGCGGCGGTGACACCTGCTGGTCCAACGTGGAACTGAATGACCCAAAGTGTGACGGAGTTAGTTGGTATTTTACATCCTTCCAGATTAAAAGAGTTTGATCAGAAGCTGCTGAAAGAATGTTTCGTTCGTTTAATTTTACCTTGTGTGAGTCGTCCACAGTTTTAAGGTCCTTCATCAGTCACATTTAAACAACATATAAACAACCCCTGAGGGGGGGGGGGGGGGGTCAATGACGTCTCCACCTTAGTCTTCTTCAGAAATTAGTGATAAAACAATCTAATAGTCATTGATCTGCTGCTCATCGATTTCCTTTAGTTTTCTCCACTGTCATTAGATCTCATCTGTGTCTGTGTCTCTTCCTCACACACAAGGTCAGTTCTCATCTTCCTCAGTCAGTGCAGCGAGTCCACGACACTCCTCTGAGTGACTGACACACACACACACACACACAAACAGAAACACACACACACACACACACAGAAACACACACACGCACACACACACACACACAAACAGAAACACACACACACACACACACACAAACAGAAACACACAGAAACACACACACGCACACACACACACACAAACAGAAACACACACACACACACACACACAAACAGAAACACACACACACACACACACACACACACACACACACACACACAGACAGAAACACACACACACACACACAGATACACACACGCACACAGAGAAATGACCTTTGACCCTGCCTGGGCAGCTTGAGCGCTGAGCCAAACACTCAGGTGTTGTTGTTGAGCTCCTTAAGTAACAGCAATTATCCATGTGTGTGTGTGTGTGTGTGGGGAGGGGGGGGTGCCACTGGAGCCAACTGTGTTTCTGCTCCCAACAAACCATGGACCAGAATAATGTGACACCCGCAGGACTTGTACCTGCAGCGTTGGTGTCTGACTGTGTGTGGTTCTGAGCATCGAGCGGCCGCCTGACGTTAATCAAGATGAAGCACGGAGAGGAAATTAAAAAACATCTTCCCTCGTCTAATGAGAGCGTATCCATCATGCTTTGCTCCACCCCCTCCCCCAACACACACACACACACCACAACAGTCGAGCACCTCACTCTCAGCAGCAGCAGGATGAATATCGAAACAATCCAGTGTGAAAGAAAAGTGTGTGTGTGTGTGTGTTCACAGGTTTCCATCAGCAGGGGGCAGGAGAGAGGGGGGAGGAGTGTGTCAGGAAAACTCCTTTTCTTAGTTCTTAACAGGAACTAAAGTGCAACCACCGCTACGTGATGAAGACGAAGATGAAGACTCACACTGACCCTGGCTGGTTCTGATAAAGTCCAACTGGGTTCAGAATGGTTCTGTCTGGACTTTATTTAAAGAGGGGGGGCGCAACATGCAGCACAGCTGGACTCAATACTGGGTTTACATGGCTGGTGCTGTCCTCACTCAGCTACTGGGCCGTTTCTGCTGCCGGAGCCCGGTTCTGCCAGATCCAGTTCAGCCGGAGCCCGGTTCTGCAGCCTCTCCACTGTGATCTGGTAAACAGTTTGTGCTCGTGGTTTGACACAAGCCGGGAATGGACCAGCTCTCTGTGCTCCATCCAACCTACGCCCATGTGACGGGGTGGAACCAGCTCTTTGTTCTGCTGTTCGCCATCTGTGTGATAAGGACATTGACTCTGAGCGTGACTTCTCTGTGACAATGGCCTCATAAACTCTGAGTCTTGTGGGGGTGGTGGTGGGACCGACCCAGTCCCTGGGCTCCGCCCTGTGGAGATTATTGCTCCGTATAACAGGCGGAGGATATTACTGCTCCGTGCATTCTTATTTCCCCCGAGACTCCTGAATCACATTTCAAACAAACCCCCCCCCCCCCCCCAAGGAGTTAGCATAACGCAGAGCAGATCAACCCCCCCCCCTCCTTCAGCCAGTCTGAGGGTCTGTGAGGGTCCAGGTCTGGAGGATGGGGATGGATGTCTGGGATCAGATCGACGTGATTCTGTCGTCTTCAATAAATCAGCATCAGGACTGAAATATTAAAATCCACAGACCAGACACACGCTTCATGAGAGGTTCTGCTCCTCCTCCTCCTCCTCCTCCTCCTGCTCCTGTTTCAGTTTTCTAAAAACTAACAAAAACTAACACACTCGGTCTTTCTCCAGAAACTGGTCTGAGGAGACGTCCTGGCTAACTGTCTGTCCTGAGTCCAGAGCTTTGGTTTGTTTCTCCTGCCTCCTCTGTCAGCTGTGAGGAAAACAACGAGTCTGGATTCAGACGGATTTAATACGTGTTCCTGATAAAGTGAGGAAACATGAACAGACCAGCAGCTACATGCTAAATGCTAACGGCTACGTGTCGTACAACGATCAGTGTCACTGCCGTCAGCGACCAGACTCTTGGTGTGTGTGTTGCTGTGTGTGTGTGTGTGTGTGTTGCTGTGTGTGTTTGTTGGTGTGTGTGTGTGTGTGTGTGTGTGTTGCTGTGTGTGTGTGTGTGTTGCTGTGTGTGTTTGTTGGTGTGTGTGTGTGTGTGTGTGTGTTGGTGTGTGTAGGTGTGTAGGTGTGTGTGTGTGTGTGTGTGTTGGTGTGTGTGTGTGTGTTGCCAACAGGGAACCGGCCAATCAACAGTAAGTATTTGCTTCTATGCTTCCCTGTCTGACAGACTCTGGATCAGTATGCAGTGCACACACTGACTCTCCTCCACCCCCACCCCCCTGTTTTCACTTCATTTCTCCGTCTCACTTCGCTGCCCCCCCCCCTCGTTTGCAGGGAGCTGCAGTGCAGAGGGAGACAGCCGGAGTCAACGAGTTCACAGGGATCGACGTTTCTAAAAGAAGTGACGGTGAAGTGAATCGATTCAACACTCAGTCCGAACAGAAACGTAACCGGGGGGTGGGGGGTGGGTTATCACAGCTCAGTCCCCTGGAAACGAGGATCCATTAGTGTGAAAAATAAACAGCGACCAACATGAAAATACTCGTGTGGCTCGTTTGCTTCGCTGCGACTCGTTCATTTAACGGAATCACGTTAGAAATATCGACTTTGAGCATTTAGGCGCCATGTTTCCCATCAAAGCCAAACAACATCCACTTCTCCCCGACGGAGCGGGTCAGGGGACAGGAGTCTGTGCTGCTTCACTGCAGGACAAACCTGGTTCTGGACGGGTGGGCACCCGAACATGAGCAGCCTCCACCCACCAGCTCCCCCAACTCAGCCTGGTTCTAACTATGAAACCAGTCCTTGGAAGACCAACAGTCTTTCACACACTCATTTAACGAGACAAAAAGCTTCACACTGAGCCTCCTGTGACGGGTTCATGGGCCCAGTTCCACTGTGTGTGTGTAATCTTACACTCACTATTAGTCGTCCTCAGTGCGCCGCTGAGACCAGGACTTCAGGATCCTCTCTGCTGGACCTGAGTGTTAGTTGTGTGTCATTTGTACATTTTTAAACGTGAGCTGAAGGTGGAGAAGCCGCCTCCACCCTGAATAAGTGATACATCTCTGTCAGGTACGAGGTTCTAAAGCTCACAGCCGAGAACCAGGATAATTCACTATGTGACACGTTTTCTTACTCAGCTGAAGCTTCAGACGATTTTGGTAGATCACACGACATCTGCTGACTCGTGGATCATCTCACGTCTTCTGGGTGGTTTCACGTGGAGGTTTCTCTGGTTCCTCTGCAGCAGATTCTCTATGTTTACCCTGCAGCATCCTGACAGACAGAACAGAACATACAGACCAGAACAGAACATACTGAACAGAAGAGAACAGAAGAGAACAGAACAGAACATACAGAACAGTCAGAACAGTCAGAACAGACAGAACAGAACAGACCAGAACATACTGAACAGTCAGAACAGAACAGACAGAACAGAACAGAACATACTGAACAGAAGAGAACAGAAGAGAACAGAACATACAGAACAGTCAGAACAGTCAGAACAGACAGAACAGAAGAGAACAGAACATACAGAACAGTCAGAACAGTCAAAACAGACAGAACAGAACAGAACAGACAGAACAGAACATACAGAACAGTCAGAACAGTCAGAACAGACAGAACAGAACAGAACATACTGAACAGAAGAGAACAGAAGAGAACAGAACAGAACAGAACATACAGAACAGTCAGAACAGTCAGAACAGACAGAACAGAACAGAACAGACAGAACAGACACCTGCTGACAGACACAGGTCACGCTGCAGGTTATCAGCCAGGCCTGACGTAGAGTAAAAGAGGTTTGTGAGCTCGGTGGCTCCAGTGGTTTTCAGTGATGTTCCGTCACCTCCGTCACCTGCAGGGTGAGGGCGTGACGCTCCGACACGTCTCACATGCTGTGGATCCTCTCAGCACAGATCACAGCAGACACGCGGTGTGTGTCGGACATCTCAGCAGGTCGACCTGGTTCTGATCCACACACCTGGCTGCAGCTGTTAGTCACAGCTTCATTACACATGTGAGTCACCTGGCACCGTCCTCCTGGCTCCGCCCATCTCTACCTGCAGGCTTGTGATTTGAGTGTAAGTTTCTGGATCAGTTCTTTCCTTCCGTTTGTCTGAGGATCAGCTGATTCGTGTTGGACTCACAAGCAGCAACGTCTGGAAACATCCGTCCCCCTGCAGCTCATTTGTCTCCCCTAATTACAGCTTGTTTGTTTCGTTGTCTGATAATTGGCGTGTGCAGCTTTGTGTAATCAGCGTCTGTGATCTGTCTGCACGCTCAAAGCTTCGGGGAGAACACTTTAATTTGTACCGTCAGAGATATGGATCCAGCTGCTGCCACGTCCATTCACCTGCAGGTTCACCTGGAGACTTTCCTCTCCGACTCCTCTTCTGTGCTCTGACTTAAATAAGCAGTCAGTAACTGGAAGTCACCAAAATAAAAGACTAACACCAGAGATCTGCACCAGGTGTTTACAGGACTTATTATTTAGTGTGTGTGTGTGTGTGTGTTTGAAACCCTACTCTATCCTTTTTGTGTGCCAGTCAGCTTGCTTTTATTTTGAAATCCTCATGACGGACAAATTTAGGTGCTGTCACCTTTTGGTTTTCAGACTTGTTTCAGCTTCTCAGACTCTCCCGGTGGCCTTGAACCCATCTCTGCCACTCATCAACCTTTGACCCCCCCCAGTGTGAAGTACACTGGGACAACAAACAGAAACGTGATCCGGGATCAGCAGGAGCAGAGAGGTGATGAGTTAGATGCAGAAGGAGCCAGTTACACACAAACGTCTGCAGCTGCTTCTCACTGAACCATTAAAAATGAAAGTTATTGATTTGTTGATCCGATGTCAGCTGATGTTCTCGTAGCTGTTTTGTTGTCGGCCATGGGGGCAGGGGGGGGCGGCTATGACTGACAATATAATTCATGTAACGATTATCAGAAGTGGAACCAGCAGTGAAAACAGACTGTTCACCTGCTTCCTGGGCCTCAGAACATCGACGTTATAAAAATAATAAATCATAAATCATAAAAGCACAGGCCTCAGGTGAACTGAGCGAGCTGCTCTGAACTCTGAAGACATTCTGCTGGTTCTGAAGGAGAATAAAATCCATTATTCATGTTGGAGCTCATTAAAGTTCAAACACAGAAGACGGCGTCGTGTGAAACGCGCCCATGTTCACTGAGATGACTCGTCCTCGCTTTGATGCTGCAGAGCTCAGAGAATCACTTTCACCAGAGATTAGTCTCAACCACAAAACTTCTGCCAGGTCGTCAGGACGATAATTAGGAAGATTTCCATGATGCACTTAGATTCTTTTCTTTGTGTCTCGTGTCTTCCGTCAGCGTCCAGGACCCTCCAGTAACAGGAAGCGTCAAACAGCAGACGACCTGCCGGTGAACTCGTCTCACAGCAGGGGACCCACTCCCTGCTGCTGCAGAGCGTTTGAGGAGCTGCTGCTGTGATGCTGAATGTCTCGTCTCAGGCTGGAAGGCGATGATAAGAAGACGAGAAAGCTGTCAACAAAAGTGTCCATGAAAACATCTTCTGGTGTGAGCGTCGCTCTCACCTGGAGCTTCATCCCCTGTGGAACTTCCTCTGTGGGTGGAGCTGCTGCTGCTGCTGAGCTGAATCCATCACTTGACCCCCGCTGACCTCTCTACTGTCGATGGTGTCTGTTCAGAAACCCTGAGTCCAGACATGAAGCAGAGACAGATCCGCTTGGTTCTGTCAAACAGACACAAACCGAGTCAGACTGAGCTGATGACGCTGGTTCCCAGCAGTCCGCCCTCCTCCCACAGCCCGGTTCTGTCGGTTCATTTAGCTGAAATCCAGATAATGGCCAAAGCACCACGGGGCCTCAGCTGTGGCCAGAAGACGGGCCGCAGGAGTCTCGGTGATCAATGAGCGATCGATGACCAGCAGCTCGGCTTTGGTTCACACGGTTTAACCAGCGTCTGATGGAGCAGCTGGACCCGTGGGTTTGGCAGCGCCATCAATCAGTTTCATCAGCATTTAAAAATCTGGATTTATGAGCAGAACCAGACGGAACATCGAGGCTGTGAGAACTCTTCCCAAAGGCCCGATGTCCTTTATTTGGAAAAGTTCTGCAACACAGAACCAGAACCAGGTGTAAATGTATGTTCATAGACAGGACAAGACAGAAGAGGACGGGGCGGGAGAGGACTGGAGGGGAGGGGACGAGACGGGACAAGATGTAATTTTTTAATTCGGCAGAACTGGATCAGGAATGTTTTTAAGGTGGAGGAAGACGTCGGCCTCCTTCCTCTGGTTTGTAACCCGAGACCTGCGGACCAGGTGAAGCACATACTGAACATCAGCTGGATCCTAATCCTTCGTTAGTTTGATCTTCATCATCAAACAGAGACAGAGACGAGGGGACAGCTGATGGAAGAACAGCTTCAGTCTAACGATGAGCGGTGTGACGATGTGATGCATCACGGCGACGGGCCAATCAGCAGCCGCGCCGCTCTTCATCCGCCATAATTAGCTGTAATTAATCAGGTTAGTTTGTGAAGCCGCCTCGTTTGTCTTCGTTATGTAGCTGCAGGGAGCAGAGCCGCCGTCCTGACGATCAGCTGAGTAACGTGCTGCAGGCGCCGTTGGTTGGGGGGGGGGGGGTGTTCGTAGTCGCTGCAAACAGACACAGCAGAAAGTGGAGAAATAAATTTTATCTTTTTATGTAAATGCAAATTTTCATCTGTGACTGTTAAAGAGTCAGAGACGCGATTGATCCCACTGGGGCCTTCATCTTCATCATCCTCATCATCTCACACCTGTCATGTCTCCATTCAGCCAGCAGATGTCTCTGGACTTTTGCTTCACTTCCTGTCACCTGACTCGACCTCACCCACCTGCACACCTGCTGTTTCCCTCTCTGTCTTCACCTGAGCGGCCTGTGGGTGAGTTTTAACGTCATACTGCACACACACACACACACACACACACACACACACCGTGCTGTGTAATCAGATCTATAACAAAGGAGCAGTTCGTCATTTTTCTGGTGAACAAACTTAAACCCCGCAGGCTGTGATGAGCGAGTTTTTTTATGTGAGGCAGTAAAACAGCTGAAGACTTGTCTTCATGTACAGAGCCTGAGATGACTTTCTGTGGGTCAGCACCATCAGCACCATCAGTCTGCAGCTTTGACAGACAGAAGATATTTTCCGTCGTTCAGTGCAGGAGATAACTTCAGAATTAAACGAGTAGAAACAGTCGATGGTTTATCTCCTCCTGAGTCCTGCAGGCAGCAGGGATGACTAAACAGGAACAGGAAACGGCAGTAGCTGCTTCAGATCAATGGAGGCTTCACATGAGGCCTGAACACGAGCTGACATCCAGCTAACACCTGGAGACAGAGGTGTCCGTCCTCCTCCTTCAGAGAGCGGCTGTGTCCTCCAACTGAGGGAGCAGAGTGCAGAAACCAGCAGGTGGTGCACCGTGAATGAAACCGTCAGAGGGAGGTGGACAGATTTTTGGACAGGTGACAGGTGCTTCTGTGAGTCAGGTCTGTGTTTGTTTAGTTAAGAGACAGACTGTCTGTGGTGTCAGAGCTAAGGACTTAACAAACGTAACCTGTATTTCAATTCCAAACATCACCTGTCCAACATCACCTGTCCAGCATCACCTGTCCAGCATCACCTGTCCAGCATCACCTGTCCAAACATCACCTGTCCAGCATCACCTGTCCAGCATCACCTGTCCAAACATCACCTGTCCAAACATCACCTGTCCAGCATCACCTGTCCAACATCACCTGTCCAAACATCACCTGTCCAGCATCACCTGTCCAACATCACCTGTCCAGCATCACCTGTCCACGGTCCAGTCGTTCACCGTCCAGACGAATGAGATTCACTGACACACTCCGCATCATGTGACGCACCACGATTGATTGATTGATTGATTGAAATCTTTATTTGAACATAAGGCGATAAAAATAACAAAATAAAACAAAACAAACAATACCCATAAATGGCACACATGAAGAAATGTATATCTGACATGTATATGTAAAATAAACAAGAAAAAATAAACAATAAGTC
>JAUMTR010000016.1:16017605-16055122 GCA_032270685.1 Microctenopoma stevenorrisi
TAAAGTGCCCTGAAATGACTTTCGTTGTGATTTGGCGCTATACAAATAAAGATGAATTGAATTGAATTGAATTGAAATGTCTGGATGTCAGCTGCTAAATGCTCGAAGCTTTTACTGTGAAGTTTCTCTTACATAAACTGTGACTGACTCGACTCCCAGAGTTCTCTGCAGCATAAATATAGATAATTGATTGGTAATAACATTTCCTGCAGCAGCAGCTCGACCTTTGACCTTTGACGCTTCACACAGCCACATTCCTGAGTAACGGCTCATCTGTGTGTGGCTGCTGACACACACACACACACACACACACACACACACACAGACAGGGTTCGGGTTTTTATACCAGCAGAACGTTTGATCATATCAGTAAAAAACATTTTTCATTCAGCAGCTAAATCGTTCTGTTTTTTTACATGTAAACTAAAAACACGTGGTTAAAGTGTTCACACAGTGTGAGATGGGTCTGGGTCTGGGTCTGGGTCCCGTTTATAAAACTGGATTTTCTTAAGTGGTCGTTAGAGACTCGCTCGCGCAGTAAAACATACATCAAAGTAATAAATAAACTAAACAATGAGCACAAAGGTTCAGTAACAGTCTGATCAGCTGATTCTAATGAGCTCCTTAACTGGTGGGAGAACCAGCATCTGTTTACATTCTCTCTCTGTTGGTCAGAACCTACAGGAGGTTTTGGAATAAACATTTTGACTTCCAGGACCTCGGCGTGGACATAGACATGTTGGAAAAGAAGAGATGTGTCCTGGAAACTTGGCACCTCATGAAACGCTCCTTTAGGTTTCCTGGAACACCCTCAAGGACACTTTAAAGGCTCCTTGAAGACCCGTAGAACCATTTCAATGGTCCTTGAAGGACCTGGAAGCCTTGACTTGAAGAGCTTTATACATCATTGAGCTTTCCTTGAATCCTTAGAACTGCTCCAGAAACCCTTTCTTTTCTAAAGGACATCTGCAGAAAAGGTGATGATTTCGTTGTTTTATTTCTTATTAGGAAGATGTCTGAGGATGATTTGGTCATTGAACAGATTTACCAGGGGCCCAGGGCGTCAGGGGAACAAAAAAGACCAGAAAACACGACCACACGTCATTTAAACACAATTAAATTTAATCTCACCTTTATTGAAAACACAGGATCAATTAGCAGGAACGGACTTAAACACAAAAACACATTGAACTTGGAGGAAATTCCCGCTTCATAGTGTTTGCTTTGATTCAGAGGGATTGAAGAAATTGATCCTGTGATTTTAAACCACTAAACACCAATAAAACACCGATAAATATCGATCTCTCTCCGTGATCGTTCATCAATTGAGGCTGAATTGCAGTAACGGCCGGGAGCTCGTGGGCGGGCGCGCTGGGAGGTCGGGGAACTGTGATTGGCCGAGAGCGCTGCAGAGGCGGGAAAGCTTCGGAGAAGAAGGGCGACGATTGGGTGAGGGCTGTAAACGTCGCGCGCACGATCAGCCGGCTAATAAGACGCCGGTTTGGAAGTTTGAACGGAGACAGACGGAGCCGCCGCGCGGACCCAGCGACAACAAGAGAAACCGCCGAAAAGCAGCCAGCGCAGCGGGGACGTGTCCGGAGGATCCTCGGAGGCAGGTAACCGGACCATGGTGCAGCACACGGAGCGCGGCGGGGCGGCGAGCAACACCGAGTTCCGCCAGGCGGCCGATCCGGAGGAGAGCGAGCTGCTGGCGGCCGCGGCGTGCAGCCCCGAGCCGCCGAAGCCGGACTGGTGTAAGACGGCGTCGGGTCACATCAAGCGGCCCATGAACGCCTTCATGGTCTGGTCCAAGATCGAGCGGAGGAAGATCATGGAGCAGGCGCCCGATATGCACAACGCGGAGATCTCCAAGCGGCTCGGGAAGCGCTGGAAGATGCTGAAGGACGCGGAGAAGATCCCGTTCATCCGGGAGGCGGAGCGGCTCCGGCTCCAGCACATGGCCGACTACCCGGACTACAAGTACCGGCCCAAGAAGAAGCCCAAGACGGACGGCTGCGCGGTTCCTGCGGGGAAACCGTCCCCGGAGAAGACCGGTGTCAGGCCCGGGAACAAGAGCTCCGCCGCCAAGAAATCCTCCAAGTTGAAGCCCAGCAAAGCGGCGTCTGCTCCCGGCAGAGCGAGCAGCCTCCCCCCGCAGCACCAGCAGCCGGACCCCCGGTACCGGTACCTGTTGACCACCAGCAAGTTCCACAAACGGGACTTTACCGACGACGAGGAAGACGACGACGACGACTCGGAGGAGGAAGACGACTCGGAGGAGGAGCGGGGGCTTAGGGCGGAGGAGGACGACGAACCGTCCCGCTACAGCTTCGCCAAGGTTCCGGTCGGGACGAGCTCCGCCGCCGCCGCAGAACCGGAAGGAACCGGCGTGTCTGGCCGGTTGTTCTACAGCTTCAAGAACATCACGCGGCAGGGAACCGGCGGCTGCTCCTACACCGCCTCCCTGTCCCCAGCATCCTCGTCCCGGTCCGGCTCCACGTCCTCTTCGTCCTGCTGCGGGGAGGACCTGGACGACCTGCCCGCGGAGGGACACGACTTCACCCTGAGCCTCGTCACCGGTTTCCACGCGTCGTCCGAGCCGTGGACATCGTCGTCCAGCTCGGCCCCGGGGAACCTGAACCTGTCTCTGGTGGACAAAGACCTGGACTCGTGCAGCAGTGAGGGGAGTCTCGGGTCCCACTTCGAGTTCCCGGACTACTGCACCCCGGAGCTCAGCGAGATGATCGCCGGGGACTGGCTGGAGGCCAACCTCACGGACCTGGTGTTCACCTGCTGATCACCTGCTGAGGGGGGTTGTCTCCGCCCCATCTTCCCCGGAGCCGGTTCTGGAGTCCCGGAACCAGTCAGGGACCGGGGTGGTGCGGCGGCTGCTGCCGGGCTCAGTGACTCTTGGGGGGGGGGGGGGACTTGGACACACACTGCGGTACATGAATGAAATGAATTCACCTCAAACAGGGTTTTATGGATTTAGTTTCCAGCGGCTCGAGTCGGCACCAGGACCGAACTATGCATTCCCGTCCAGACTTTTATTAACACTAAATCAGGATTTAAAGTCTATTTTTATTTCCCTCCTTCCAGCACCAGGACTGTTTTATGAGTTCTTCTCTTCTGGGTTTTCCAGCTCCCTGCGGCCAACAGAACCAGAACCCAGCACAGATATGGCAGGAAACTGAACCGAACATACCTCATCTTTTTAAAAAGAAGTAAAACTATTTTCAGCTTATTTTTGTACAGTCCGACGTTTTTCAGGCACTTGTTTGGTTCTGACTGTGTTGTTGTTACCGAGCACGTGAGAGTTCGGCCCGGCCAGACCTCTCCGGGAGCCTCGGTACCGGGTCCACGATTGTATATGTTGTGTAAGATAGTTAAGATTTATGTGTGAGTGAGTCCAGAACTGGATCAGCAGCTGCACGTTTTGTGTTTCTCTTTATTTTTGTGCAATAGAAAAGAAACGTGGAGAGAAATAAAGGACCATTCCGTGTTTTTTGGTAGAAGCAGAAACTGCATTAACTTGTCCTTCATGATGAAGTGTGTGTGTCAACAACCGAATAAATCAGCTGGAACTGAGTCAGGACACCTGCTCTGTGGTTATTGATTTTTAACAGCCATCAGCTGTTCTGGAGCTTTTGTTTGTTTCGTGGTCTTCATCAACATACAGTCTGCTCGTGTGTCAAAGAGTTTCCAAAGACCCCTTAAAGATTTTCAAGAAATCCTTGATAGGGGTCCTTTAAAGTATATCAAAGTTTTGAGTCATTGAAATTGTTCCAGAACAGCACTGATAGTCAATGATGTTTCCAGGAAGATTTCCGGGTTTTTAAAATACACTGCAGTCACTTAAGACTCCTCAAAGAGTTCTGGAATATGCGTGCTTTTACATTTCCAGGATCCTTCCAGGCGTACTCATGGTAAATAATGTCCTTAAACTACTCCTGGAGTCCAAGGTATCACTAATTCTGGGGATTTAAAGGACCAGTCTGGTGTTTTTAAACGTGACTTAAAGTGAAGTCCAGGAATGGCCAATAACTTCCCAGCCTCTTAAAGTGCTCTCAAGGTTCTTAATAACATTTAAAGATATTTTACATTCAGAAATTAAATCAATCCTGGAAAAGTTTTGGATATTCAAACGTTCAAGGAGCCTTGAACGTTTGAATATTTGTTGAAGTGATGATTTCCAGGGATGTTAAATTGGTTTCAAACTACTCTTAAAATAATTTCACACACTCCAAAAGTGCTTGAGGAGGTTCCAGGTCTCCTTATGAAGCTCAATCAAGTTCATTAGCTGCTAGTTGTGTGGTTTTTGAAAAAGAATATGAGCCTTGAAAGATAAAGTCATGACATCAACTATATGGCATCTATTTATTCATCGTGGAGTTTTGGGTCCTTGAAAGTAACTAAAGTGAAGTGAAAATCACTGAAATGTCTTCAGACTGAATAAACATCGTTCGCTCATAAAACATGATCTTCATTTCCCAGCAGAATTTAGAAGTTTGGTCTGCTGAGAGAAGAGCCTCACTCACTGGAGCAGGTTCGGATCAGAACACCACTGTAACAGAGTCGGGTGAGTTTTTAAATCACAGACCGTCAGTGAAGGCGCCTGCTGTGGGTCAGTGGTTCTGAAGTACAGAACATTTGGGTTTGTTCCGTTGAGTTCTTCAGCATTATCTCCTTCACTAAATAATTAGTCCTAGAATCGGGTTCAGGTGTCGTAGAACCTTACAGAACCTTCACAGTAAAACAGCTGATTTTACACGGAACCCAACGTGGTTCAGGCTGCACTGAAGTCCACATCAGGTTCTACTGACGAATCATGAGTCCATCTGATTTCCATCATGTGTGTGAGTAACACGACCGGGAACCAGAACATCAGGGTTTAAAATGTGTTTCCCCAGACGGTAAACATCGCCGACACGTCACATTCGGACCGTTTCCTTCGTTCTCACCGAAGTATTTCTGGAGACAGTAAATAGTTGAACGTGTTCCAGGTCGTTTACAAAGATCCGAGACAGAAACATTCAATCGTCAGAAAAGGAACCAAAGCTCCACCAAAAACCAGGGGACATGTTTCCCGCTTCCTTTGTGCCCCCACCCGTTGTGTTTATGTTACCCACAATGCAAAGCTGAGGCGTGATTGGAGTCTCGAGGGTTCAGGGGGTCGGGTCACTGGGTGGGAGCTCAGACTGTGGAGCCCGGTTTGTTTTGTCAACTGCTGCAGATTATCAGCAGATGAATGCAGAAAAAAAACCAAGAAGAACCAGGAACCAGGCGAGTTTGGACCACCAGGGTTAAAGTTTGTTCTGGTTTCAGACGGGACCCCGTCCTGAATACCCCCCCACACACACAACATCTGGGTTCTGGTTCTGGTTCTCATCAGCTTTGTGGAGCCACATGTTCGGCTGGTTCTGTTACTGTGCAGCGGCCGTAATCTGTCTCCGGGTCGGAGAGAAGCTGCAGACCGCGACGTCTTCAAGGCCTCGATGACAGAACAGTTCTTTTTACCGTCCGCAGAAGACAAAGAGTCTGTTTTACTGCGCTGACATCACAGGTCAGCAGGTCCAGAACTCAGTGGCCGTAGTTCTGCTGCCGACCCGGGTTCTGAGATCCACAAAGCAGCGCGCTGAGGTTTAAACACAGAAACGTGTTCTTCGCTCTCACTCACTCCCAGAGCAGAGAGTTCTGCAGCTCCTCTGTCACCTCATCAAGACACACACACACACACACACACAGACACACACACACTCAGACACACACAGACAGACACACACACACACACAGACACACACACACACACACTCAGACACACACAGACAGACACACACACACACAGACACACACACACAGACACACACACACACACACACACACACTCAGACACACACAGACAGACACACACACACACACAGACACACACACACTTGGTGGAAAGAATCAGACAGGGTCAGACGGGGCCAAGCGCCTGCTTCCTGCCCCTCATTTCCCACCTCCCTGAACTGACCTCAGGCTGAGTGTGTGTGTGTGCCTGTGTCTCTGTGTGTGTGTGTGAGTGTGTGACCTGTTGTTTTTTCTGGTTTTGTTTTTGAACAGCTGATTACAGATAAATTCCTGCTCAGCTGAAAAACTTGTTTTTTGTCCTGATCAGAAACAGGAAGTTTGTTTTCGTCCGGCTCGTCAGTGTTTGTGTCTCAGGAGAAAAGCTGCGTCAGAATTCCCACCTGAGGTGAATGCAGCGTGAACAAAGTCTCATTGTTGTTGCTTTGATGAGCGTTAAACACAAACACGTTCTTCAGCTACAAGAACCGACGAGCCTGCTGTTGTTCTAGCGTCTGCATGGACCCGCTCTTCAGAACCTTCTCGTCCTGGTGTCGCTCTGAGCTCGGTCGTGGGCGTCGCCGTCACGCGGCGCTGCAGCTCCTAATGAAACGTTCACGCTCGGACGCCCGAGGACCATTTCACCTCAGTGAACAGTTTTCAGTCTGTGGAGCCGTGAAATGTTTTTCCTGCAAAGAACAGATGTGTTGGATTTATTTTCCAGCGTGGTGTGTTCGAGGCCTCTCTGTGTTTACGGAACATTATTTGCTCTGATCACACAAAGACATGTTTCCTTTGTTTACTTCACAGAGATGAACAAAGAGGATGATTCAAATGTTTTGAGTTTGTTTTGATTAATCAGTGAGAAAAACATCATCATCGCTTTAACAGAACCGCTCAGAACCGATCGGTAATATCAACGTACGACGCTCTGGTCGAGACGAGGAGCGACTGATGAGGAAGATGAAGAGCAGACCTGGATTTAATCTGATGTATTTTATTCTCTCGATCGTTCGTTGGTTAGAAACTGTTTATTACTGAATTACTGTAGAGGTCAAAGGTCAAACGGGGCAGCTTGTCACAGGTTCTGGTCCAGGAGACCCCAGTCTCAGTCACCCTGAGTCTGGTTCTGTACAGGTTCTTCCTGTCCACTGTGTCCTGGTGCTGCTCAGTGGGTCTGGTGACGTGTTTGAACCTGATGAGCCAGCTGCACCCCCCACCCCCCCAGCTGTAAAACAGGAAGCAGCTTTTCAAAATATGGAAATGAATCTAACTATCAGCACAAAGAGTGACAGCAGGGAGCCCCCCCCCCCGCACTACATATCTGTGTATGAATGGGTGGAGGACCCCCCCCACTCTCTCCCACAGAATCAGCCTGCCCACCAGACTCACAGGTCAGAACAGGGCTCTGGACCAGGACCAGGACCTGTTCATTTAAATGATAGTTCAGTAGGTGGAGCAGCGGGTTCGATTCCCAGTCCCACCAGGTCACATGTCAGACGCAGGTCTAGCATCCCAACAGATCATCATCATCATCATCATTATTATTATGAAATGTTCGCGTTGCTGTGGAAACGTCCTGCAAGTGAGACCACAAACATGTGACGCAGAACTCAGCTCCGAGTTCCTGCTAATGACAGAGCCCAGCAGCTGCTTTTTAATCCGCGCTCTCACCCTCCGTCTGCGTCTCCGTCGGCTTCCTCTCGCTGCTATTTGCATATTTTCACTGCAGCTTCCACCCTGTTATCAGCAGGCGCCGTGTGAAGCTCAGACAGGTCGGAAGCTCGTTAGCGTTCTGAACGGTATTTTTAGAAAAAACTCATCAAAACAGCACGATTTTTATTTTCAGCTCTAAAACTGCAGCAGTTCCGTGTGTGATGCATTCGCTTACAGTTGTACATTTCACTCCACCCAGAGTTTAGCTCTCGTTGATACTGATTCTGATTTCCTACATTTCCCAGAATCCCTCATTTCATCGCTAATTTCAAATCAAACCTCGTCCCTGTGATGTGCACACACGCCGTCACAGTGTGGACACGCGGTATCAGGACCCAGTTCAGCAGGTGGTGACTCGCTGCTGCTGTGACAGGGGTCAGAGGTCACAGTCAGGTTCATATTTCTGCTGACTCAGGTTTTTCCTGGCTGACTTTGAATGCAGCATCGGGGGTGAAACCGAATCCACCAGCCGAGACCTCGAGCTGCTTTGAAGTAACACTGCTGGACAGAGGTGGGGGGGGGGAGCTGTGAGCACCACACACACTTCCTCTGAGGAAGACGTTGGACCGACTGCTCAGGACACAATGAAAATGATGATGAAGATGATGATGTCGCTTCTTCATGTTCACTTGTGTTTGAATAGAGAATCTGATTCTGAACAAACAGGCTCCACCCGGTGTTTAGCTCCACCCGGTGGAGGCAGCAGGATGGAGGGGGGCAAAGTATGAACAGCTGTAAAACTACCCAGACAGAGATGTCAGGACTGTCCGTTGTCATGACGACTGCTAAGACTGCCCCCCCAACAGAACATATTCCACCTGCCCCCCTTCCTGGGACTGATGTGTCCATGGCAACCTCCCAATCAACCTCCCACTGCCCCCGACACACAGGTGAGCTTCAGCAACTTCAGACCTGAAGGTTCTGCTGATGACATCAGGGCACCGTGGGTCGACCCCACTCTCTTCCTGCTGGACTCTGGACTCTAACCTTCGGCGCCGCAGGTGAAGCAGCTGATGATATAAAAACGGTGCCGCTCACACTTTGCATCTTATCCTTCTGCTCTATCAGCACCTGCTGCGGCTCAGCAGCTCCGGACGTCGCTCTGATCCACAAACCTGCAGCTGCAACATGCAAAACACGGCCTGCAGCCGGCGCTGACTCACATTCAAATCCACGAAGCCACAGAAGCTTCTACTGTTAGAACTCAGAACAACGGGCTCCTGTTGTCTGGCTTGCAAATACAAAGAATGAGTCCAGCTGCTGTAACTGCAGCAGGGTCATTATCAGACTGTAACGTGTCGGTTGGTTCTGGTGCTGAAGCTGCAGGACACAACGTGTTCGGGTTCACGGTCCCGGCAGGAGAGAGCCTGGTTTCACCCAGAACGTCCAGAGAAATGTTTTCTGCCGTGTGTGAAAGAAACCACGGCAGGTTCTGAAAGCTCAGGCATCACGACCAGCAACTGGATCATGAGTTTAAGCTGGTTCACAGAGCACAGGACCAGGTGCAGCACAGTCCAGGTCTTAGTTGGGTCCAACTGCATTCAGATCAGCACCACCTCCACCTCTGGGCTCACTGTGATCCGGGTCAGCCGGGTCTGGCTTTATGTGAAGATCAGAACCAGTAAAGAACTCAGACCCGACATATAAATGTTTTAGTTCTTTAACTTCCGGGTGCAGACAGGTGGAGTCGGCCTGGTTGTTCACGAGCCAATCAGCTCACCCTACAGATGACTGACACCTGGTCAGAGCCAATGAGCGTCCAGGCGGCTCCATAAGACGCTGCACCGGACGTGCCCGGACCAGTTCTTCTGTGGCCTCGGTTCGTGGAGCTCGATGAAGAGTTAAACGTTTTTACACGTGTGACGGTCCGTGATCCTGCATCGGTTCCGAGACCCTGTAGGTCCGGTTTTTCCAGGACTTATTCTGTTGCTCAGTTCAGTTCGGTCCAGAACTCATGTGAAGCTCAGACAGGAGACATGAGAACCAGCCTCCCGGTTCCATGTCCGCCAAGCTTGCCCAGGAAGAAGAGCCTGTCTGCGGCAGAGCAGGAGCCGCGGGTCCCGCTGCTCCTGCTGCAGGACATGGGCCTGTGCTACCGGCTGCTGCGGCACCTGGTGCCGGGTCTGCCGCCCGGACGAGCCGCCAGCAGGATGGAGATCCTGCAGCGTGCCATCGACTACATCCTGGACCTGCAGGCCGAGCTGGACTCCTGCCCGACCGCAGACCCTGGAGAAATCCACCGGTGTTACGGGGGTGAACCCCCGAACCGGGAGGTGAGAGCCGATCACTTATTGATGACGTATCGATCACTGATCAGAATCCTTAATATTATTGATGAAATTAAACTGAACGATTAAACTGGTGACGTCACTGATCGATACCCGAACCTGCTGCTCTTTCTTTCTGTGTCTCAGTCCAGCGACGTCCCCTCACAGGGACCAGGAGTCCGCGCGGACCGTCCCAGACCCTCAGCTGAAACACACTCATCGTTGTTTTTCTCTGACGTCAGAATTTATACTTTTTAAAAATGTTTTTTTTTTTATCTCTAAAAAAGTGCCTTTGTGGAGACCTTTATTTTGAAAGGCAGAACCTGAACCTGACACTACAGAAATAAATGAATGATCAGAACAGTTTGAAAGTTGCTCATGTGAACTTTTATACAGTAAATTAAAAGTGAAGTGCTCCACATTAAATTACTGAGAGAAAGTACCTGTAAATACTTCAGGAATAATCCACCTGTACTGCATCAACATCCTACAAAATAAAGGTTTGAGCTTAGTACTTTTACTTTTTACAAGCCGGACTTTTACAGTAACACGTGTGAAGCTTGAAACAGGAAAACTACAGTAAAAACACAGGAAGCAGCACAAACATTCAACATCTAGATTTTATTTAGTTTCTACTGCAGGTGAGGAGTCACATGACCACAGGTGCTAAACGGCTTCAAGCAGCTTCACACACGACGATAAAACACAGAAACGTTTATTAACATGAAGTGAATCAGCAGATTCTCAAACCACCAAACGTTTTAAACTACTTCACATCATCACTGTTCTACTGACACAAACAAACACAAATCCTTCAGTTCTCAGACGACTAGTTAATACTGACTCCGTTTCTCACACACCGAACTCCTCCGTCTTTAAAGCAGACAAACATCAGTGAGAGGTTTTCAGTGTGTGTGAAACGTCGGCGCTTCCAGGTCCAAACCTCCCATTAAACGTTTCTGATTCACCCGACTCAGCCTTATCCAGGGGTTCAGCTCAGAGCGGCTCAGCAGAGAACAGCAGCTCCTGCTTCGAGCTCAGACCCGAGTCCTGTTAGGTTCTGTTCTGAGTGAAGCAGATGTTGAATCACAACAATGACGAACACATGCAGCAGCTTCTACTACGTCACGAAGGTTCACGACACACTACAGGCGCTAAACACTGAGCCGCGGGTCCAGCAGCAGCCGCTCTTCACCTCTGACACGTTTTTAACGATTAGTTATTAAGAACTAATCATTAAAAATCAAACGACCAGTCGTCAGGAGGTTGAAGGCGGCTCCGGCTGGGCCGTCGGGGCTTTTATCCTGGCACTGGCCGCGAGGTCACAGGATGCTCTCGCGCTCCTCGCCGAACGTTACCGTGTCCGAGGACACGGTGCAGATCTCTGGCGGGTCTCCGGGTTTCAGGCCCCTCTTCAGGTGAACCACTCGGACGTTCTCGTTGTTTGGCCCCGGCCTGGTGGGGCCCGAGGTGCCGGTGGTCCCGGAGGTCGGGGACATGATGACATCACTGGTGGAGGAGGAGGAGGTGGGGTTGGAGGAGGAGGTGGAGCCCTCTGCAGGCTGGCGGAGGCGGTTGCCCTGCTGGATGTTGGTGTTGTTGTTGAGCGTCACGTTGCTCGGAGTGCGGTTCAGGTTGTAGCTCTTGGACGAGGGCCAGCTCTCCTCTGGGCTGCTGGCCAACAGGCTGCACTGGTCCTCGGAGCAGATGGACATCCGGGCCACTGCCGGGTCCTGGAGGCCGCTGAGGCTGCTGGGAAGACCGCGCTTCCTGGCCAGGCTCTCCTCATCCAGCTCGATCAGGTTGGACCTGTCCAGCTGTGACAGGTCCGCCTCCTCGTCCTGCAGCGAGTGGTTGGGGGAGCTCTCGTTGGAGCGGACTCCGGAATCAGACGAGTCCTTTTTGTCCAGCATAGCGTCGGACAGGTAGTCCTTTCCCTTCAGCGCCAGGGAGCCACTGGGCAGTTTGGGATCAGCCACCTTCTTCCCGTCTTTCAGCAGGGGGGCATTATCGGACTCCTCGGACTCCTCGTCGTCACTGGTCAGCTTCTGGTAGCGCAGACCTCCGCCGGTCTTTAGCTTCAGATCAGCGGCGCCCTGGAACAGTCCGGCTCTTTCAGCGGACGTTTTGCGGGTCAGTAAGGACTTGGAAGATCCGTGTTCTCCCTTTTCATCCTCCTCTGTGATTGGGTCCAGTCCATCGTTGGAGGTGAAGTCTGTGTTGTCTGCCACTGGTTTGCTGCTGCTCTTCTTGGCGAAGGACTTGCGTCCGTCCTGCTCTGCGGCGTCCTTACTTTTGTCCTCAGTGGGTGGCGTCATGAACTGTCCCGGCTGTGGTTGGACTGGTTTTTCTCTGCCGCCGCCGCCCCCCATCTCCAGCTGAGCCATCTGGGCGATGTACTCCTGGTAGGCGTTGCGGTACTCGGCCTGCTGCTTGTCCGTCAGCTTGGCGATGTCGTTGGACGACTCCTGAGAGTTCAGGCTGCTCATGCTGGCGGTCCGGTGAGCGCCACCCTGAGGACAGAACAGACTGTTACGTCTGAGTCGGGACATCAGGACCCACTGAATCTAAAGCGCCCTGTGTTTACCATCCACGGGACATTTCCGTGTCGCGCCGACTCGTCCAGTCCCACCGTGCTCAGCTCCTCGAAGCTCAGGTTGAAGCTGTACATGGGTGAAGCCTCCGTGTTGGCGGCGCCGGCGTGAGGAAGAGCCACTGCTCTCCTCCCGCTCTCAATGGGACCACTGACCATGCTGCCTTGCTCACTGGCTGTTTCTTCGTGCAGCACCTGACTCTCTAGGTGACGCATGTCCAGAATCTGCAGCGGGACAAAGACGGAGACAGAGACGCTTGTTAAGTTTTTAATGACTTTTATCACATTTTACTGAATCATCATTATCTTTTTACTGTTGCTGTTTTTTGTTGGACTGACCGTGGCCCTGAACAGCTGCCAGTCTCCAAAGTTCATGTTCATCTCCTTCTTCAGCTCGTCGATGTTGCACTGAGTCAAAACCCGTCCATTAACATTTGCCTGGAAACCAAAGAGAGGAAATAAAAATTATTTCTACGCTGAAAAACTTTTGGCTGCAAACATGTGATCTTCAGGCTGACGCGACAGACCTTCCTGATGGTGGCCGTGTACTGTCCCAGCATGCTCTGGTCGATGCCTTCAGTCTGACGCACGCGCTCACAAACGGCCTCCGTCGTCATGGAGCTGAGGAGAATGGGCGGAGCACCGGACACAACAGAGGCCGAACCCTGAACACAGACACGAACGTTTCTTTAACGTTGATGTTTGAATCTTTAGCTCCTGCTCGTGGAAACAGACGTCAAACCTTTATTAACACAGGATACAAGAACAAAGTTCTGTGTTAGAAAGTGTGAAGAAGGGTGGGGGGTTCTCGTGGTGAGTAAGTGGGGGGGCAGCTCAGGGGTGTGGGTGGTGTCACTGAGGGTTTCACTCTGAGCTAACGGCTACGCTACGGAAGCTACAAACTCGTCCAGGCAAGGTGCATGCTGGGAACTGTATTAGGCAAAGAGGGGGGGGGGGGGGGTTGTTAGGTAGAGTTCAATACCTGCTTCCTTCTCAAGGACGACACTTTAGACTGTGGACAGACAGACGGAGAGAGACAGACAGAGACACAGACACAGGTGAGGAATGAGACACAAAACGTTAGGAAACAGCTGACAACGATCCACAGTGGTGGAAAAAAGAGTCGTCCACTCCACAAACACACGTCTCTCCTCTGAACTTCTACGTCAGACACTTCACTCATAGTATTTGTACTGCTGAAGTACAGGTGAAAACTTGTTCCACCACTGATGGCGTCTATCAGCAGCTGTTTTCAGTTTCAGGGTGGAAACAGAGGCAGCAGCAGAGGAAGAGGAGGAGGAGGAGGAAGAAAAGCGTGTGAGAGGTTATGTAGTTAATGATTCCTGCAGTGAACGAACTTCTATCAAACCTGACAAACACAATAATAACTAAAACATTCAGGTAAATATGAGACGAGACGCTGAAAGAAATGAACCCATAGAAATCTGTTCTTCTGATGTCACCTTGTTGTACTTACAGGTGCAGACACGGCGTCCCTGCTGCTTTTGGGTGGCGGGCGTGGGTGGAGGTGTGATGGGTAGAGGGGGGCCACGAGAGGGCGTGGCAGCTGGTAAAGGTGATGGGGGAAATATGGCTGAGGGGGGGAGAAAATTAAAATAATGTTCATGGAGATGGAGGAGGCAACTTAAAAACCGCGGATCTCTGCTGTCGTCAGAATAGAGGTTCACTGATGGATCAGCGCCGATCTCCTGACGGTTCTGTCTGAGGAGCAGACGACAGCAGAGATCCGCCGGAGGCAGAACTCATCACACAATAAGTCAAATCAAAGTGAAAACACACAAATGATGAAACGGAAGCAGCTGTGATGACATCACATCGTTACCTGACGCTCAGCCGGGCGAGAACCGAGTCCAGGACCAGACACAACCTGTGTGACATCATCAGGTGTGTGTGGGCGGAGCCCGTACTCACCCTGTTGTAGAAGGGGTGCTGAGGTCCGGCCATGCCGCTGTAGTAGCTGCTGTGAGGCTGCGGGGAGACGACGCCCCCTGCTGGGGGGTTGAAGGGGCCGTTGAAGGAGGCGGATGGCGAGCACGTCGACGACACCTGACTGTAGACGGAGGTGGGCCTGGCCTGGGCCTCCTGTAGGGGGAGGGACGGGTACGTGACCCCGCCCATGTTCATCTGCTCCCGAGCTGCACGAACATCTGGAACAGACACAGAGAAAAATGTTCATAGACACCAGAACCAGGTCAGAACGGCAATGGTGGTGAGAGCAGCAGAATTTACCTGCGATGATTTCTCTGAGTTTGGGGTCCAGGTTGACAGTGCAGGGCAGGAAGGTCCGGATGTCTCTGGCTGTCAGAACCGGAGTTCGTGATGACAGAAAGACCTCGAAGCTGCGAACGTCGCCATCGATCTCCAGCAGCGGCTCCACGTCTTTGGTGGTGGGGATGTTCTTCGACACTCTGAGGGAGGAAAGATGAGGAATTGCACTATTGATTATTTTTGACTATTGATCAGCCACTGTTGTGCATTGGATGTGTATGTGTCGGATCAGGTCAGCTGCGAGGTCTCTGACAGCAGCAGGAAGGAAAGAGCTTCTGGGTCTCAGCCTGCCACTGAAGGAAACACGAGACCTCTGACTGCTGCAGGAGGAACACATCACAGTTACTCTGATGAGCATGGGGGCGACCTCTGACCTTTCATAGATGGTCTTGAGCGTGGCCTGTTCAGGGACCCCGTCAGTCTCCTCCAGGTACAGGATGAGCCAGGACGTCCTGTAGGGCCACTGCTCCGTCAGGTTGATCCACGACGCGAGGCGGTCCCAGTTAAAAGTGATCTGATTGGCTCGCAGCAGACGACCTGCACAACAACACAGAGTCGGTTTATTCTCTGCTGACGGGTGAGAAGTCTCAAAGTAAAAAAAAAGATCATTCATTGTGTGCTCACTGCCCAGACCTGTGACGGACACAATGTTCAGCAGCCTCCTCATGGTCTGTGGGCTGATGTCACTGAACCAGTCCTCCGTCACCATCAGCTTCGTCAGGTCAAACGACATCTGGCGAGTCACCGAGCGCTGCACCTGGCGCCGCCGGTACGTGTCCTGAACACAGGTCAAAGAGTGAGCAGCAGGAACCTTCTCTTCATTTAACCTAAACTCGGTGAAGCCCACGCGACGCGAGAACGTCACTCACTCTGCGGTTCAGCGTCGTCTTGCTGCCAAACTTAGTTAATTCTCCCAAACTGTGCTGAGACAGTTTCCTGTCCAGCTCCTCGTGCCACCCTGCCGGCAGAAAATAAAGTCAGCTGATCACAGCCTCACAGGAAACACGTCTTAATCAGACCTGCTGTGGAACTTAAAAAAATAAAACACCTTCAGCGCCGGTGGCGTCGCAGTTCGCCGGCGCGGCGCTGCACATCTTCCTGGCGCTGGACAGTCCTCTGCTGTTGAGGAAGACGGGCAGGTGGACAATGTTCCTCATGTAGTCGTGTCCGTTGATGTTGGAGTCTCTGAGGACGCTGTTCAGGTTCTGGTTGATGGCTTTGATGATGATGTGCGGGTCGCTGGCGAAGATGGAGATGAAGGATCCTTTAGAGAACAACACGCGCACCTGCGGGAGACAGACAGCTTCGTTCACGCCGAGGACTCTGGACCAAAACTCGTTCTTCTGTTCTGATAATACTACAGCAATCTTACTGTGTCCAGCATCTGCAGAACTCGGTCCTGTTCGCAGGAGTCCAGTCCGTCGATGACGACTGCCAGCCGCGTCTGATGCTGCGTGAAGCTGTCGATGGTCTTTGCCATCCTCGCCATCAGCTCCACTTCGTGCTTCAGGACCTGAAGGACACGTTAAACCGGTTAAAGCTTTTAATAAAAAACACCGATTCGTTTCTACAGCTGTGCTTAGGTTTCATGTGTGACCCAATTAAGTGGTTAGAAACTATACAGCCAGTTAAAGTTGATGGTAAAACAGCGGCATGCTCCTTTAAGCCGTCACCTTCATGAATCCCTCACTCTTCAGCTTGTGCATCCTGTTGGCGGCGCTGTGCAGCCTCTTCCTTTGTGAATTCAGCACCGAGTCCGTCACCTGCCACCACGTCCTGCAGTTTAGCAGCAGAGCCAGACCCACCACGCTGCTGATGGCGATCAGCACGGCGTTCACCGTCCGGTTCTCCCTGTCCACCTTAAAGACGGCCAGCAGCACCATGCCAGTGACCAGACAGGCCAGCACCAAGACGAATATGATGAAGGACGGTACACAGCAGGTCTTCTTCCACTTCCTCTTACCTGAGACATCAAGTGATGAGAAGAACCAGAACTAAGGAGCTGTTCTAAACAGGTGTGTGTGTGTGTGTGTGTGTGTGTGTGTGTATACCCTGTGTCTCCTCCGTCTTAAACACTCTGAACAAACGTGTCGCGAGGAAACCAAACTCTCTCTCGCAGGCGTCAGAGAGCGTGGCGATCATCTCGGCCATCGACGTCTCTCCTCCAACGCTGGACAGACGGTTGTAGTCTGTAAACAGAAACCTGCAGGGAGCCACCATCACATCAGAGTGACGTCACTGATGAAGCTGGATCTGTGTTTGTGTTGGAGCTGCTCTGTCACTGACCCCCCCCCCCGATCTTTAAGGACTGTGTGAAACGTTTACTGAATTTGATTTTAATCCACCTGAATATACAGCGACGCATCTTTTCCCCTGAATTTGACCTTCCAGGCTCACTGAGCATGTTACCTGACAGGCAGCGCTCTGGTGCTCTGCTCCGGCAGCTCCGGAGGGTTAACAAACATCAGCTTCAGCAGCAGCTCCAGGTACCCGATGTGACGGGCCAGACGAGTGCTGAGCAGATACGCCCAGGTCCAGTTGTCCCCCTCCCGACGTCCACCAAAGTACACCAACACTACGAGACAGACGGACGTTATTTTCTCACCGAGGGAGGGAGCAGAGAAAGGACTCCTCCTCTGTCACATATCAGGGGTAGTATCTCACCAAAGAAGAGGTAGAGCAGCGCCAGCAGACTGAGGGAGACGGCCATGGCCAGTTTGGGGTCGACTGTGAAGCCGAGGACGATGGCGACGAAGCCACAGAGCAGCAGGGACAGGACAACAACGAGCCAGGAGAACTGAAACAAAGGCTCGATCTGCTGACCGGCAAACGTCTTCATCTCATCTGAGGACAAATATCAAGACGTGATTATGTAGTGTAAAAGTGTGTGTGTGTGTGTGTGTGTGTGTGTGTGTGTGTGTCTGTTGTGCGTGTGCCAGCTCACCCTCCAGCTTCTTCAGCAGGAAGGACTTGCCGCTGCCCCACTGAGCGTACAGACCCACACAGATGGGGGGCTGCATGGTGGGTTCGCTCAGGATGTCGGCCAGTGCAGAACTGTACAGGTCGTAACCCAGCATGTCTCCATCTGACTCTGTGGGGGACAGGTGACCTGTGGGGGGAGGTGGGGGGTTATACAGGAAATGTTGCTCACGTGCTGACATGTCTGTTCAGAGCGTGTGGACGTACGGGCTCCAAAGATCTGTGTGAGGATGCTCTTCTGGTGGCTGCAGTCGATGTTGTACGGCGTCTCCCCGCTCTTGTTGGGTCGGTACAGCAGCCGGCCGTCTTTGGGGTTCCTGAGCAGCAGCTCAGCCAGGCGGCGGCTCCGGCCGCGGATGGCGATGTGGAGGGGAGTGTCTCCTCTCTGGAAAAAGAGTGAGAGGTGAGGAGACCAATGCTTATTTCATGTCTGGTTTGGTTTTAAACTGACGTTAAACATGCTGCAGTATCATTAATATCAATGTCTCCGACTCCAACCTTGTCCACAGCCGAAACTTTGGCTCCTTTATCCAGCAGCAGTTCCACATTCTCAATGTTCCTCATCTTAGTGGCTTTGATCAGAGGCGTCTCTCCGTCCTGACACAGGAACCAGGAAACACAACCTCAGCTACGACTCGCACCATGTGTACGACAACAGACCACAGACACACACAGGCGCTTTACCTTGGTGCAGGTCTCCGTGTCGGGGTTACACTGCAGAATGTCTCTCACCATGGTGGCGTTCCCTTTCTCCACAGCCCAGTACAGGGCTGTCTTACTGTCCTGCATTAGAAGAGTCGTCACTGTGTCTGTGTCCACAACACTGTCCCTGCATCGCTTCCTGTTACTGTCACTACTCTGAAGACACTGAGTGTAAAACCATCACGCTCTCACCTGTCCCCTGATGTCAATGTCAGCGTATTTATGCAGTAGAGCTCTGACGATCTCTACGTGCCCCCCCCTGACTGCTCCGATCAGCACCGTGTCGCCGCTCTGTAACACACACATGATCATGTGACCCGCCATTCTCGTTTGAATAACTTGTTTTAATGATCTCCGTTCGTGTCCTCGCTGCGTCTCACCCGGTCGGGGATGTTGACGTAGGTCCCGGCGTCCAGCAGGTCCTGGACGATCTCGGTGTAACCCTCCTTGGCGGCGATCATCAGCGCAGTGTTTCCATCTTTGTCGGTCATGTTGACGTTTGGGTTCCTCTTCAGCAGCTCCTTCACCACCTCCGTGTACCCACCCTTCACTGCCACAATCAGAGCCGTCATCGAGTTCTGCACGGGCCACAGACGGACCAGCAGGTATCAGCATACATGACACACAGGACAGATACGGTAGCTGTATGATGTAGCGTGAGGACATACCGCCCCCTCCTGGTCGACGTCAGCGCCGTTCTCCAGCAGGTGCATCACACACACAAAGTGGCCTTTTCTGGCCGCCCAGATCAGAGGCGTGGTCCCATACTGCCAAACACACACGTATAACTTGACTGTGCAGACTGCATGCGAGACATCAACCTGAACCTTGTTTTTTCGTCACCTTGTCAGAACAGTTGACTTTGGCTCCGTTCTGCATCAGCAGTTTGACGATTTCACAGTGTCCTCGACCTGCAGCCCAGATGATGGGATACACGCTGAACTGCTGCCAGAGAGCAAACGAGAGACTCCAGCTGTGAACCCTAACTTGATGTTGGTGTAGAAAAGTCAAACTTACACTCATTTAAATTGAAACAAGAAAAACTCACTGAGTTTACTGAACATTTATATCGTTTCATTATTTTCAGTGAGGCATTAACCCGTGTCTGGATGGTGTGACAACACATATCATCACTGCTGGTGTGTGTTACCTGTCCAGTAGTGTTGGGGTTGGCTCCGTGCTCGAGCAGCAGCTTGGCGACCTCCACACGACCTTTGTAACACGCCCACGTCAGAGCCGTCCATCCTCCCTGAGACACAGCACAGAAACATCTGTCACCACATGTGTTTCAGTAACAGGAAAAGAGGTTTTTACGTAGAGCGAGAGACTCTAAATAAATGATCCGTTTTGGATCTAACTTCTGATAATGACTTCATGTATGTGATTCCACCTGTTTCACTCATGTTGTGTCTCTGCAGCATGTTTCCACAGGAGGAGTCAGACTCCATAATAAAACACCTAACATGTGATATTATCTGCACAGGATCCACCTATATGTTCGTATTAACATGACAAACAGCACTGTGCTGTTGTAACATGAATATTTACTCTTTTCTGGAAATGTTCAGAATATTATTCTGTAAATTATTCAGTCAATAATAATTAAAACCCCATGTTCTCATCAGCTGTGGTTTACTGAAGTAAAAGTGCTGTTACTATCATGCTACTGACTACTGGTGACGCCACCCATCCCTGCCAGCCAGACTACATTTCCCATAAACCACTGGTTTGAGTGACTGTGTTGCTCCCACCATGTCTCTGTGTTCGATGTAGGCGCTGTTCTCCAGCAGCTCCTTCACCACCTCCAGATGACCTTCCTTAGCTGCAGAGATCAGAGCCGACCAGCAGTCCTGACAACACACACACACACACACACACATACAGGGAGAGGGTGTTACCATGGAAACAGCAGCAGCGCTATCACCAAGCAGCCTCTGACTCTGTTCCCTAGCAACTACAGCATCCAGGTGGGGGAAGCACCTATAACGGAGAGCTTTTCTTATGATTCCACAAATGATGTGTTTGTTTTACTCACCACGTCGTCCAGGTTGACGTTGGCTCCTCGCCTGATGAGCTCCTGGACAATCTCCAGACTGCCCTGCTCGGCCGCCAGCATGAGGGGAGTCTGACCGTTCTGTGCACAAAGAAACAACGGTTTCTCTGCAGTAGGTAACAAAACACTACAATGAAAGTCACATAACGTACACACAAAATATGAGGACAACTTTTTACTGGGAAACACATCCTTCTATTAGTAACACTTGACTGTGACGTACAGCACATGTTTGGTGACCTGGTTTTATTTGACTGAGATAGAAATGTTAAAATGACCATAAATAAAATGAACTTCGTGGTCAGTGAGGTCGTACGTACGTCGCTGCGCCCATCCACCTCCTTGA
This sequence comes from Microctenopoma stevenorrisi, assembly GCA_032270685.1. Taxonomy (NCBI): domain Eukaryota; kingdom Metazoa; phylum Chordata; class Actinopteri; order Anabantiformes; family Anabantidae; genus Microctenopoma; species Microctenopoma stevenorrisi. The sequence continues at coordinate 16,038,377 of JAUMTR010000016.1, forward strand.
AGCGGTCCAGGTGAGCTTTGAGAGCAGACAGGTTCTCCTCCTCCACGTAGCTGAAAAGGTTCTGGATGGCCAGAGTGGTCATTTTGATGGACGTGGTGGTGTCCATGTCTGCAGTCTGTCGCGACGCCCCCTACTGACAGGAGACGGCAGCACATGAGTATTTAAGTAATGTCGGAGGTACTTATTTTTTACCTCAGTACATTTTAGAAAAAAGTTTTGCACTTTTTCAATGTACAATGTCTCTCCACATATAATCTGATAAAGAGCTGTCAGTCACGTCCACACGGGGTGGATGCTCTGTGGTATTTAAATCCTCCGTCAGACAGTCTGACTGGAGTCTGATCTCCAGAAGCAGCAGCTTCCTTTAATGTCACGTAGCTCTGCACTGACCTCAGCTCAGCAGACGCTGCCGACTGACAGACCTTCAGTTCACTTCAGTTTTATCTGCAGCTTTTTGAACACAGACAGTTTCGTTCTTTATGCGAACCAACAGCCTTAGAGCACGCGTGGGGGGGCAGGCAGGTAGAAAACGTGTAGGACACAGATTTCTGTGCTGGGCCTGATATTTCCCTCTGCTAAACATCTGGAAAACCAGTACCAGCTGTATGCTGCAGAATCTGATCCATGTGATGTTCACACTAAGCCACTGGCTGGTCACAGTCCAAGAAGAGATTTCTTCAAACCGACTGAGTTTTTTATTCCCCGGTGTAAAAATAAAACTGTGAATGCAGTTTGACCTTTGTGTGTGTGTGTGTGTGTGTGTGCAGTAAATAGCTCGGCCCACAAACACATTCCTGCGCTGACACAAACTCAGCAGCTGACAATGAGAACTGAAACAGACCTGAGACCAGCTGAGGACTGGCTGATTATTATCTTGACTATTGGTTATTAATTAGCCACCAGTGAACACACCAGTGGGAGAAGCAGCCCTGCGTCCAGATAAAACTCACCTGCTCGGTTTCTCAGTGTCATTTACATTTATCTCTAACGTTGACTGTAATAGGCTGAATATACTTCTGATGGATGAGACTGACTGAAACAGTCTGGACTGAGCTAATCGTTGACAACATTTGACTGAACTCTAACTGATTCCATCTTTATTAGCAGGCTGTAAATCACTGCTCCTCCAGCTCTGCTGAAGTAGCTTTTTGAATTTTGAATTTTCAGAGCATCCATGTACGTAAACATTTCATCTGTTATAAATTAAAAGTGACTGACTGTTTATCTGTTATCAGGCTGTGGACACTGGAGTAATGAACATCATGATAAAAAATATAATATTTAATTTATAATAAGGTCTCAGACTGTTTCCTACTTTGTTTTTTAACCCACCCACCAACATGTTTCTGTTCGTCTGTATTTTAACCTGTATGTCTCTTATTATTCTGAATTTATTCCACAATAAGGCACCGCCCTGTTGCTAATTAGCACGAATTAACATATTCGTTTACCGACACTGGGCCGTTTGTGTTTGAGATCCAAACCGGTTCCCGGTACCGGTTCCCGGTGTCACCTGAACAACCTTCACCCTGTCACCGCATCCACGGATTCATCGCAGCCGTTCACACGTGAAACAATAGAAACGGCGTAATTAAGCGGAACCCGCTGAAAACCCGTTTTAATGTAGCCGAATTTACACAAATCAGACATTTAATGGCGCGTTAATCTCGTTTTTTCCCGACGTGACAAGTGTCGATCCAATTTGAGCTAATCGATGACAGGAAAGGATGCTGACGGCCAATCCGAAACAAAACCGTTTTTACCTTATGAACGCAATTAGATTCGGGTTAACGGATCCGGGTTCGGGTCCGGCAGACTTTCAGTAACCGTAGTTCAGCGGGTTTTGTCAGGGTTTCCTCGGCCTGTGTTCGGATGACAGCCTGAGCTCATTCTCCATCCCGAACAACAGCAGCCATCTTGCGTTGCAGCCGATCAGAAGAAGACGGACGGACAGCCAACCAGAACCCGCCGCAGCGTCAAGCCCGCCAAAGTCACAGCGCCACTTCCGGACATTGCTGTCAAAATAAAAGCGCTCGCAGTGCTGTTCCTTAAAGAACAAAATACACTGAAATAAAAAAAACGGGGTTTGCATCCTGTGGTGGTGCTGCCGTGTTTCTTTGTGGTTATGTTGAATACATTTAGGTTGCTTTGCCCATCTTTTAATTAATTAGTCGTTTGATGCCAGTAGTGGACGAATAAACCTACTAAATTCTGAACTAGCATGTGTACAGTCCTTACACCCTTCTCAGGTGTAGGTTAGCATAAGAACAATTAGCTTTTTAGGTACCTGTGTTATATGCCTGCTATACTGCTAAACTAATTCTAGGATTGCTAGTTTCCAGTGGAAGTTCCCCATGCAAAATGCACCAGCATATCAGCACGTATTGTGTTAACAGAGAGCAAACATGAACACACCACCCACTCTCATGCTACATGGAACTGTTACGCTGACACTAGCTGGTAATCTATGTATGTGTAGGTATAAATCATGTGAAAAACGCACCAGTTAATGTGAGTGTAGAGGCTGCTGTACTGGATACAAATATTTGATCCCGTTTACTCGTCCCCTTTCTGCTGGTTTCAGTATGGTTCAGCGTGGTTGATTTGCTTGAACATCCGGTCTGACTTTAAAAATCTTTAACCACAAATTCCTGGGCCATTGTGGAATCTTCTTGTCATGTAAGGAATGAATATAAGGGCTATTACCAGAGTAAAAGAGATCCAGATAAGGAACTCTGCTCTCAGCCTGGTCCACTATCAGTTAATTATGGGTTAAAGTTCGAAAATATGCAGCAGGTCTGGTCTTATCTTCTCCATCACTGTGTACCAGTCCAAGTAATCAAGGGATTATACCTGTACTGTACTACAACTGTTACCTATCCGACAACTCTGTTTCCATCCATCCATTTGTTGACATCACAGTTCACCTTACTGGCAAACTAACTCAATGCTCGAGGTTTTAAAGTGATATCAAATAAACTGACTCACTCTGTTGTATTGATACAGGCTTAAAATTCAACACAGCTGCAGAGTCCAGTCTAAAAAAATCCAAGGTTTAATCACATTATTTACAAAAAGAAACAAACATATTTTTCATGTCTATCCTACAGATCGATGGCTGGTCCAGTGTGGGAACGATATTTGTTGTGCATCATCTAAAATTATTATCAGCGTCCCTCAACCCGATCTGATGACATCTTAAAAAATTAACACATCAAAAATACAAATGTTGAAACAGGGAAACCTAAGAAATCAAGTATTATTATTATTTTGCTTTCCTGACATAGACATATATAAAAGTGTATAGAGTAGTTAGTGGTGGAAAATAATGCTGAATCCACAGTTCTTTTTTTAGTCCCCTTACCAGTTATCCTTAGACACATAAACAAAAACAAGATCAGCATATTTATGAAAAGTTAGTTAAAGAAAACTGGACAGAACATACACAGGGCTGTAAACAACAAACCAATAGAAAATCTTTTACAGCTACAGTGACACTAAACAATTAAACGCTTTTTTTATGAAGCAAACTGAACCAGTTTTCTAGAGCTAAACAGGTTCTACACTGAACCGGTAGCTAACCCCAAACAATCCTTTAACTAAATGAATCATTCACCAACTAAACTAACATTTAAGTTGATAAAAAGAACCAGTTGGTTTTTGGTTTTATTCTTAGCCAAAAGGTGGGAACGCAAGTAACTATTATGTTCACTAAACTGAAAATATTTTCATTATAATTTGATTAACCAATTAATTAAATGAATAATAAAACACGTAAAATGTCTTTTGTTTGACTAAGTCAAAATCCACTAAACTCAGTGGATTTTTTATAATAGTTGGCATTTTCTTCACTATTCTTGCTTTAAAAACGAATCCAGATACTCTTGTGGTAAACTAGCTTTGCTAAACTAAAGTGTGATTGTTTGGAGTTGTTGGCTAACCAGGTCTTAACCATTAGCTGTACTAACCTTTTTAGACACTTATGTTCCTCTAGGTATTTAAACTGTTTAGTCCGTTACCTGTTAGCTAACCTGAACTAAGCTAGTTTAGCTTCTTTACAGTCGTTAGCTAACATGAACTAAGCTAGCTAAACTATACTGAGCCTTTTTTAGATTAAAAACTAAACCATTACCGGAATAGATATCTTCTAAATTTCACTTTTAGTTAACCTAAACCAGTCATAGTTACAGCACAGATGTGTTTGCTAACATAAACAAAGTTATTATAGCTTTTAGGATTCAGGTTCCAAATGTTTAGTTTAGCTTCTAAACTCAACCTAAGCTAAATCTAAATCCTTCATAAACCAACAGCTTGTGTGGAAGAGGGAACTGATTTCATGGAGTTTGAGCTAAATTCTTAAAGGTTCATGAAGCATTTCTATCCTTACACCAAATTACACTTCTCCTTGAACTAATTACCATTTTCTGATAAGGCGCCATTTATAATTGCAGTTCATATACTGGAACAAGTGTCTTTATTAATGTTTAATCATTTGATTAATGCTTGATGCAGTATGAAGACATTAATAACAGGTTTTGGGTTGGTTGTTTGTCTTTAACTTTTTAATCCTTCTCATAGACAGTTTGACCAGACACAACCTTTTATTAGTGGTTTATTTTTAAATGTATTTTATTTTACAACTGCAGATTGGCATTTGGTCCAGATTAATTAAACGGACCATTGGAGAGATTGAGATCCATTAAGTTTTACTAAAAGTGTATTAAACATCAATAAAGCCGTTGTTTTACAGGTCTTAGACCTTTATAACTGGTGTCTTATCAGAAAGCTGTGCCAATATGTGAATAACTACACAACAATAACTAACATCTATAAATGTAAACATGACAAATTCCTCACCTCTCAGAGTTAATGACATTTTTCTTTTTGTTAAAAAACAAGACAACTAAGGCGACTGAGTGGAATAATCGTTGGCACTTTACGCAAAACTCACTTCTATGAATACTGTGATGTTGTGGTTTAATAGGTTATAAGACGATGAGAAGTCTTTGAAATCAGAGGAATGTGGAGGAGAAAATATTATTTTCTTTTTACCTTTTTATCATCAATTCACTGTTCACCAATTCACCTCCTTATTCACACAACTTAACTTTCATCATCCACATGCTCACTGTCTTTTCATTTAATGAAATAGCGGTTTTCCTATTTATCCTGCAATTTCTTCCTCTCTTTCATTCTCGCAGATGGACCTTCAGCAGATTTCTGATCAGAGAGCGAGTCAGTTTAACACTACACATGTGGCCATGATATTTCAGGGCAGTTTCTATTGTTCCATGAACAGTAAAAGTATATATATGTAATTATATATATATATATATTCTCCATCCCCGCAGATTGGTCGGAACCTGCCACCTGACTCGAACAAATCTAAAGTCCATTTCCATTGGGCTTTGAAGTCCAAATGAGAAAACACTTCAACATCAACTCAGACCTTCAAAATCCAGGCCTGTTTTCGTCCATCTCGCTGTGAATCAAATAATCCAGTAATTTAACTCGGCCATCATGTTGCTGTACCACAGACCGGAGGAATGTCCGTCTGATATGCTCCACCTCCTCCTCCTCCTCTTCCTGTACAAGTGAATGGAAATGTAATGTAAACAGTTTATTGTCCTCTCATGTGGTTTTTTCCTTCTGGCTGCAGTCGGTGTCTGTAGCCTCCACGGGGAGCTGCACCGGGTCCTGGAGGACGTTCTTCTCCTGGTCTTTAAGACGAAGATGTCTCGGTTTGACCGGAAACGCCACGGCGAGCAGAATGCAGCCAATGTGGAGGCTGAAATACCAGGACCTGCAAAAGGACGGTTAAAAAAGTACATTGGCTGAGAGGTGAGTTTGAGACACCAAAGAGCTCTAGATGGCCACGCAAATGATGAGTTAGTCATAAGTAACTTTGAGTTGTGATGTGATATCTGCTGATACATAAATAAGGTAAGAGGTAAACCTGACAGACACCTTGTCAAACCAGAATTTAACAAAAAATTTAAATTAACTTAAGTTAACTTGATTATAAAAACGAGTTAATCCTGACTTCCATTGACACAGTGTTAAACTTGAGTTACTGACCTGTAAAACTTCATAGATGAACCAATGGACAACAGGACAAAAGGCACCACTGTGTAGCAAATAGCGATCTGCGTGGCCGCCCACGTGATCACGTCATAGACCAACTTGTGGATGGGTGACCGCAGGAAGTATGGCCGGACGTTGTGTCTGACCTGAGAGAACAAAGCATTCCGTCAGTTAGCTGCACTAAATGCAGGTTTATCAGCTGGTAAGGGTTAGCAGGCAGGCTCACCGCTCTGGCAGCCAGGGTGACGACGATGCCGGTGAGGAAGGTCAGATAGTAGCCTGGATAAGCTCCATGCCACATGGCTGACAGGATGAAGGTGGCTGCTGTTGGGTGGTAGGGACAGCGCTCGTAACACACCCTGTCAACCAGAGGTCAGGGGTCACACGAGCAGACTCAGGAAAACCAAACAGCAGCTTTTACATTTAGAAAGAGCAGGTTTATCATTACTACAGTATATAAATGAGTCCATGTAGTGAAACTAATTTCAAATTGGATTTCTCAATGTGAATAAAGTTCATATTAGCTTACCCCTGACCTCCCCCTGTATGTATCATACAGAAAGGAAATCAATAGGAATCAACCTTTTTCTGTCAACAGAGACTAAGACAGTAGAATCCGAGACGTGGTGAAAACAAAAGAGATGAGGTCAAACCTTTTGAGCCAGTGTGCTGTCTGAATGTTCCAGTTGTCGAGGAAAACTTTGAAGCTTGTTGCTAACTGGAAGAAAAGTGCGAAGCAGCCAACACATCAATATTTCACTTAATTATTGTATATATAAGAAGACATTATTCTCAGAACAATGAGGACCCTGACCTCTATGTTGAGGATCCTCAGGTTAGAGATGAGATCCCAGCGAGGAGAGCCGTCAGCATCGTAGCCGTTGAAGCCAAAACCAGCGGCGTTACTGATAGCATCAGCTGAGGTTGGAAAAGATTGAAAGGTGAGACAGGTGAGACAGGCTGAGGTAAGATAAGAGGAAGTGTTAGACAGGTGGCAAGTCACCCACCGAGCGTCCAGACAAAGTAGTACTTGGGTCTGGTGGTTAGCATGGACAGGTACAGGTAGACCACCTGAGCGTAAAACGGCGTGTTGGCAATAAAGTCATCATCGATGTTCCGCTCCACCGGGAAAACTTTACACACTGACAGAAAGACCAGCAGGCAGAAGAAGGAAGTGGCCACCTTACGGATGACCTCCATCTGAGGAAACACACACGTTGTTTACTTGGTAAGGTTTGAATGTGGGCTTTGAGAGAGACTGCCTAATGCAGAGGACGTCTTTCTGTTGTGTTTAACTCAACATTTACTTAAAAACCACAGAAAGACAGAGACACATAACTGTACATAAATAATGCAGTCGTCCGATGGGTTGGATGCAGCTGTGGTCATGTGACTTACATTTGGCGAGGGCTCGTCCTGCCTCAGCTTGCTGTGGGACTTCCTGTCGGCCTCCTGGTCTCTATGACGACGGGGGTCTCCCTCGATGAAGGCGATGTAGTCATTGTAGGAGCAGGTGGGTCCCGCCAGGATCCCCATGAAGTTGCAGTTGTAGCTGAAGTACTCCAGCAGACTGGGCATCCTCCTACAGAGACCAGTAACGAGTCGTGTTGGATCTGCTTCACTGCCTCAGGTCAGGGACAAGCGGACGGACATCAATGACCTTTAAACACAAAGTGAAACCAACCTTATCGCCAGGATCTTCTGTCCTGGAGTCAGCTGTTCCTCTTTTCGAGCCATTCCTGTCGAGACAAAAACCGACCTGAGCATGAACAGCTGGGATCCTCTTTCCAACAAGTCTATTAATGCTACGACACTTGATTCTCACCATCATGGATTTCAAACGCTATGCTGGTGATTTTCTGTGTTATCACCATCATGGGTCTGGAAAGAGAAATATACAGGAACATAGAAATGGCACAGAACTGACCTCTGGTACAGTTGTGTGCGTGTTAATGGGAAGTTTCAGTCTCACCCGGTGAAGTCGGCAGTGTACATGCCGTAGTCAAAGACGTAGACTCGAGTGATCTGACACAGGCTCAGGTAGCTGAGAGCCACCACCAGACAGTACCTGGAAAAACATGTTTGCACATCAGTGTAAAGACATCTCTCACATAAAGTACCACTGCTGTTATTCAACGGTCAAGGTCGTCCAGGTCAGTGGGCAGAACGTTATCTCTAACACATCCCCAGGACACGTCACACCCGCACCGCGAAGGGGCTGGAGGACTGATCAGGATCGGTTGGTTCATACTTAGATCAAGTGAGGACGTCTGTATATGCAAATATGGTAAATTACAGACGTCAGACTAGTTTTCTGTCCACCTCTAATCTCTCAGCCTCTCTCGGGACATCAGAGCTAACGTCTTCCATCATGTCGGTGTGATCGCGTGACGTACTTGTGCATGTGTTCGACTCCAGTCAGGATCATGATGCCGTAGGTGAGTCCACTCTGAACCAGGAAGTGAAGTGCGTACCTGTGAAACACAGAATACTTCATCAGTGTTGATGGTCTGAGCAGAAACAATGCTGCCGTAAACTGCTCCAAGCTCCCGGTTCCTACTGAAGACGTGAATCTCTGTAAGTTCACTGGTGAACTACAGTTTTCAGTGATCTGCTTGTTGAGGCTTTACAAAACAAAGTAGATTTGAAGGTTTTCCCATTGTTGTCTGTCTCATCCCTTCTCTAACAGTGGGTCTCGACGACAGTCAAGACGTCAACCTGCACTTTACATTTTCACCTTTAACCGTCTTATTACCAGAAATTAACAGCAGCATCTGTCTTACCAGCCGAAGCAGAACAGAGCGAAGTAGACTCCCAGTAAAGTGGCCACCACGTGTCTGACGAACGGACTGGTTTTACTGGGATGGAGGAAGAGGCGAAACCAGAAGGCCGACAGCAGAGCACAGAGCTGACACACCACAAAGTTCACCTGCAGGGAAACGAGACACAGCGGAGGTCATTCATGGCGCTGTCTGGGCCCAGCAGAGTTCACGGGGATCTTTTCCCTATGTTCGTCAGCTCTCACACGGTCTCTGACATCTCCCACACAAAAATACACCATCAAAAGATATTTATAGTGAGTGTGGTGCGACCTGCTGGAATAGACACTAGTCGTTTCAACAGACACACACAGGCGACCCGATCCAGCCAGAGGGAGCAGCAGGTTGATCCGCCTGTATAACACCTGTATGCAGGTTCAGGTCTCGATCCCTCAGAACCAGGACCCTCAAGTCTTACTTCGCTTCTGCAGCAGCGTCAGGCTCAGGACTCCTGAAACACTCTGGGCTCTCAGAAGAACTCCGTTTGACGGGTCACTCTGAGCATCTGTTTCCTGGTACCTGAAGAGTTAATCCTGTTTCTGTTTACACTGTCACACGCTGATAGAGGGTCAGGCGAGTCCAAACGAGCCCTTAATCAGAAACATCTGGTCCTGACGTGCAGCTGTAGACCAGAGCAGGGACGGTCCGAGAGAATCACACGAGTCAGCCTGCTGTGACACACACACACACAGCAGTTTGGTTCTGAGTCTGTGTCAGAACCTTCGATCAGAACCAGAACAATCAGTGTGATTCTTAACTGGACCCAAACATCAAGATGTTTGAACCACCTCAGCTAGTCACGTAGTTCTACTCTCAGTGCAACAGGAAGCGGGACTCAAACAGAATTGACCAGAGACCAGAGACCAGAGACCAGGCTGTGAATCATTAGGATCAGGACAAGGGTTCAAAACATTGTGCAGTACTTCATAGACTGTGCAGTACCTCTGTGCAGTACTTCTCTCAGTGATACTGCACTAACGTGATCGCACTGTAACGTGAAACACGTGGATGTCTCTGATTAATAATGAACGCTGTGAAAACTGAGGAGAAAAACAGCAAAGTCGTCGACAGACGTTGATGAGAAGCTGTGACCAACGAGCTCAGAACCCTGCAGGAGAAACCTGGATCTGGATCCAGACTGAACCAGGCCTTGAGATTGGGATCAGGGTCGTTTCACACACACGCATCTTTCCCAGAATTCACTGCACCAAGGTGAATCCAGGAAGTCTTAAATGTTGGAGGTTCATTAATGCAGAGGTGCTGATCCAGGATCAGCAGGACGTGGCTCTGAGCCAATCAGAGAGCAGGAAGCTCAGGTCTACCTGTTACACTGCTGAGACATTTAACAGCTGTTCAAGTTACTGAGCATCGGTTTATTTTAGTGTTTGATAAGTTTCCTCCGGTCGAGCTGTGGATCACACAGGAAACCCTGCGGTATTTATACCCGTACAACGAAGTACTAGTGTAAACCAGTACAATAAGTACAGTAAGAAAAGCACTGTGGTATTAGTACTTCAGAGGGAAACAGCTGCATGTAGTCTGTACACAGACAACATGAGCCAGGTCCATCTGGGACAAAGCGAGACCAGAGAAAAGTCCAAAACCTGGGTCCACATCAGCTTTAATGGTGTTCGGTTCTGAATACTTTTCATACGTCTGTACTTCAAACACCTATAGTAAATACCCAGAGTATTTTACACTGTGGTACTGTGGAGTATCCGAGTACTTCTTCCACGAAAGTATTACTACACACAGTAGCTTCAGTGTATCATGATGTCATCACATCTGGAGCACACAGTACAAGTACTACTGAACGCAGTATAGTAGTATTGGTAACGCAGTAAAACAGAGACCCTGAGTGAAGCCGCGGATCCGGATCAGGACCTGGACCTGGACCTGGATCCGGACGGACTCTGCGTCCGTCCTGCCGCTGCAGCTCGTCAGTAAGACACAAAGAACCGAACCGAGCGTGTTCGTGGTTCAGAACCGGGTCTGGACCCGGGATGACGGCTCCGTGCGCGCGGAGACGAGGCCTCCATTTTGAACCAGGTCCTCCGCCCTGCTCGTTGGTCTCGGGCCGTGTTCGCGGCGCGCGGCGCCTTTACAGACCCAGCGCCCCCCCGGAGCTCCGGAGGGTTCGGAGCTCGGCCCCCGGCGTGGTGTGGACGGTCCTACCTGGTCCAGCGGCAGGTTGGTGATCTCGCTGACCGGCTTCAGCAGGCTGGAGCCGGTGCAGGCCGTGGATGGGTTGTCTTCAGCGGCCATGGCTCCGGGTCTGTGTCCGGCTGCAGCAGCTCAGAGGCGGCGGCGGAGGCTCGGTGATCCGCGGGTAGTCCGTCCGTCCGTGTGTCCTGATGATGCTTCTTCCTCCTCTTCTTCCTGTTCCTCCTCCTCCTCCCCCTGTCTGGCTCCCCCTCCTCCTCCCGATGGCCCCTACTCTCCCCCCTCACGCCCCCCCCGGTCCTTCCTCCCTTGTAATTCGTTTTCACTTTCCCCTTTTCTGTGCCCTCCCCCTCATGCCTCCATCCCTTTGTCCCCCCATCTGTTTTGTCCTTTGCCCCCCCCCCCCCCCTCTCAGTCTGTGGGGAAAACATCCTCTGGACTTTGTCCCTCGGGCCCCAAAGACTCTGGTTGTAATTTATTAAGCAACGTGTAGGTTTAACAAAGCTCAGCGTCTCATCTTCCTCATCACCTTTAGCTCCTGGTCTACGGGTTCCTTCACTCCTGACTCAGTTTGAAAAGAAGAATCCTGATTCACTGAGATTTTCCTCAAACACCGAAAAGCCCTGATGTGACTTTTGTTGTGATTTGGTGAAACTGTATATGAACATGTTGTTCCTGTATTCAGTTATAACATCAGGTATTTTATGGCATTTCTGTCTGACAGTCGACGGGTGGAGTCCAAACTCTTTGAGAAATGATTCTCCAACCTTTTCCAGCTTGGTGAGCATCAACTTATCAGCATTTGGACTCCTACAGTTTATTGCAGTTGTTTCTGTTCAAACCAGCAGGTGGCGACAAATCGCTCTAAGGCTGCTGTGTGATCTGATATAAAACCGTAGAAGAAGTGGTTTCCGGTGTTTTGTTTTGACTGTAGCGTTGACAGTAGCGGCACTTACCTAGCTAGCATTAGCTTCACATAAACATGTCGGCTGCAGAGGACGACACCGAGCTGAGGGACCTGCTCATCCAGAACCTGGAGAACAACGGAGTCCTCAACAAACTCAAGGTCTTGTAATTGTAGTACAAATCCGTTTAACCGGCACCGCCGGCTAGCATTGCTATCGATAGCTAAACGGCGAAGCGGTAGCTGATAAAGTTAGTCACACGATTAACTTTCGAGTTACCGGTGGTGGTTTCACGGTTTAACGACTCTACCATGACCCTACCTGTCCCGTGTCTGTCGAATTTGTTTTGTATATAACTGTTATAAACTGTCTGCGTTAGTATTCATGTTAACAAGCTAGCTAACAACTGGAGCGCATTAGCGTACATAACTAAATACTTTAAATACAAACTTAAAAGTATCTGTCATTTCACGATAAAAGCAGCCGGTGGTTCGCACATATATTAACTAGCTGGTTAAACTAATGGTCTCCGGAGGTTGCCTGAGTGTTTGTAGGTTTGTCACAGTGATCTAGTGAGTGATGTGTACTCAGCACAGTTGACTGTTAACACACAAGTTAATGTTCTAAAATAGAAACAAATGTTAGACCCAGTCTGCAGCTCACATCTAAAACGTTTAGATAATAAGTCATAATCACCACAGTCTCCACTTTCTTCTCAGTGTGGATTCAGTGTAGAGGTTGTTAGTGAAGCTGTACAGCATTAACCTGCTTCTACTTTTTGTTATTGTATTTTTCCTTTTCTACATGTGTCCGACAGTTGAAGTTAATTTGTGTTCAAATATCCTCATTCTTTACCTGCTGCAGTTTCTCTCCTCTGCTGTAACACAGATCGTAAAATATAATCATGTGTATTCTGTTTGTTCCTGCAGGCAGAGATGAGGGCTGCAGTTTTTCTGGCCATGGAGGAGCAGGACAAATTAGAGGTGACGATTAACATTTACATTTTAAGTTCTGAGCTGTGTCATTGTTTCTCATGGTATTTTACACATTGTTTTTTTTGCTGTCAGAACAAAACTCCTCTGATAAATGAAAACCTGAAGAAATGTCTCAACACCAAAGATGGTGAGTTACTTTTTCTCTTGCATGTTGTCACGTGGTTTCTTCTTCAAGGATTTATCTGCTTCAGGGCCCGACTGTTCTCTGGTTACGTTCCTCTTCATCATGTTCAGTTTTCTTTTATGTGTATTTGTATTTTGTATTTGTATTATGTGGCAGGTGTCTTTGACAATCAGTAGGAATTTGTTGAGCTGCGATGTTTAGTTCTGTTTGTTGTAATGGAGGCTGCAATGCAACACGTCTCACTGTGGAAATGTTATTTCTGTGGAAGTATGTCATTTAATGCTAGTCACATAACAAGGAAAATGCACTTAAGTCACTGAAACAGATGGTTCCATTTGCTGAAGAATAGCTGTACAGTTTAAATATGATTGGAAATAAAATGCACCTCTCCCAGTGTGTTTTGTGTTTTTGTGCTTTAAAAGACAATTTTCCCATCACTCTCTGTATGTTCCCCCGCGTGTGTGTGTGTGATGCAGTGATCAGGTGAGATTAGTAAAGTATTATTATATAGTATATATTATTAAGATAGCCACAGGAGGGCACTGTCTTCCCATCAGGCGGCTCTGAGCTTTCAAACCTCCATGGTTCAGGATGAGAAGCCACATCAGGATTTTCATAATCGTTATCAAATTATCGCAAGTTGAGTTGTTGACTTGTTTTGGTGGAAATGTGTGTGTACGTACAGTACTCCGTGTCAGCCTGAACCCGTTTGTAGAGAATCACTGAGTGTGTTCTGGCTGCAGACGTGCATTACTGGAATAGCTGTGTGAACAACAGGAAGAGCAGGAATGTTAGATGTACCAGAAAAGCAACGTTATGGTGGTAAAGGAACAACTGTATTTGGAGATGAATTGGATTTTTTTTGTTTCACTAACCAAGGTATTATTCACTGTAATAATAATAATAATAATAATAATAATCTGTCCAGAGTCTGATCTTGTCCTGACCTCCAGTCACATAAAATCATCAGCACCGTGTCTTTCAAACATATGTTAAAGTAAGTTCTTTGATTCTATTTGCTAGTTCCCCACATAAAGTTCTTTTCACAGGTTAAAGCATTGACATGCAGCATGTCCAGATGGGTAGAAACAGCGAGGCGCTTCAGCTAAAGTCTGTGAAAGGGGACAGTTTGTAGCCTGATGACACAGAAGATTCGGTTGATTCACATGGTCAAAGATGATCAGATATCATTTGGTTTTAAACCACTGAGGCGTTTCCAGGCAAGCTGCAGCCTGTTAAGATCAGCCGCATGTTCCTGTTTGAACTGAGACACTCATCCTAAAATGTTTGTGATGAGTCACGTTTGTGTCCCCGCAGGACGTCTGGTGGCCAGTCTGATCATGGACTTCCTGCAGGTCTTTAACCTGGACTTCAGCCTCGCTGTGTTTCAGCCGGAGATCAACTCGGTGAGATTGACTGACGTGATTGCTGCATCAAATCCAATTTGACCACAGCCTGACTCAGACTGTCGTCTCGGTGGTTTGTGGGTGTGAAGCTTAGATAACGCGTCGTCGTCATCATCATCCTCATGGTTTCTGCTCGGTTGTGTCACAGAATTATTGTACACACCAAGAACATATTGTTCACTTCCTCTTCTCAGATTCAGGAGGTTGATAAAGACTTCGCCTCATTCATCAAGTCAAAAGAAGTAAATGCAAAATGTTTTACATCACGTTAACAATGAATCTTATTCAGAAATGAACAACCTCAAAATAATATTTTATTGGATAATGGTCAACATTTGTTGTAATGTCTTTGTTGCACCGAGCTCTGTAACAACTGGTTGCTATGTAGGTGAATGAAATGTCTTTTAATCTTTGTGTCATGAAGAAGAATCTAATCTCAAACTGGTTGGTACGTTGGTGGATAATCTTCTCCCACATCTCTGGTATCAGTTCATCTGTGGTTTGATCTGCATCTTTACAGAGTTTCTTCAGACTAAAGCAGGAACGTTTCACCGGTTAGGTCCAGTTCTCCTCTCAGTTCTAACACTGTCGTCCTCATACACATAAAACTGTGTGTGTCTGTCCTTCAGTTTGTTCTGTGTGTTTGCAGCTGAACGGTCCGGACAGTCGGGACATTGTCTGCAGAGAGCTGGGTCTGTCTGAGTCTGAGGTGAACAAGAACTCTCCTCTGCTGCTGGAGCTCATCAAGAGAGGACGACACAAAGATCAACCCGCCGTCTGCACCGAGGTGAGACGAGCTGGCGTCGCTCCGGTGTGATGGGAAGCAGAGCCATCAGGTGTTTGATCCGAGCCGAGCTCTCTGCTGTCAGAACATGTGCTTCAACGAGTCAGATGAAACAAATGTTGCACAAAGACGACTGAATAATACCGAACGGATCAAACTGGTTCTGACTGGTTCTATGTGAAATAATTTTATTACTGTTGTTCCACAGTTTGTCACACGACACAATCTCTTATTTTGAAAATACTTTATTAACCCCTGGGGAATGTCTGGAAGTGTCGGGGTTGCAGGGTTGATTTTGAAGTACAGCACGAGACCACGGAGGCGTCACTGTTCTGCAGGCTCCAGCTCGTTTAATGGAACCGATCCATCTCACTTTTACTCACTCGCAGTATTTGTGAGTTAAGCTGCTCGCTGCTGATCTGGGTCACTGAGCTGCAGAAGGAGGAGATGGAGCTGTGCTGGTTTCCTGTTGATCTCAGTGTGTCCTCGTTTGTACTGCTGCTGTACAGCGTCACTCGCTGAATACACGCTGCACTACGACAGTAGTGCTGCTGAATCACACTGCTTCACTAACACTCACCAGAATAGGTCCTGGTGCTGTAAATACAGCAAATTCACCACAAACCACCATGAAACATCATCCCAGCGGCGATGGTGTCATACGGCTGCTGCGCTGGTTTTTGTGGAGAGGAAATAAATTCCACGTTTATCAGAGCTGCTGTGGGCTGACGTGAAGAGGGAGGCCAAGACGGACTCTCATTTGTTAAAACGTGTTATTGTGTCGTTCTTCAGGAACCGTCTCAGACACACATCATTACAGCTCAGAGGAAATTTGACTTTTACGACAAGGTGACTGCTTTTCTTACCTGTGATGTCATCAGTGTTCGGCCAATCAGAGACAATGTTAGTTAACTGCTGTTTTCATTCCGTCCCCTTCAGGACCGGAGCGGCTCAGTTCTAAGGGACGATCTGAGGAACGTCTTCACGGATCTGTTGCCTAGTTTGAACAAGTAGGAGAGATTTTCCATCAAACATCCGGTTACATGTGAAACTGGATGGTTCTAATGAATTTCCTTTTTCTCATGATGATTGTTACACGATCACACACTGTTGTTTCTGCAGGAACATGTTGGAGAGGTTCATCAGTGACGAGCTCCAAGCTGCAGACAAGACCTTCTGTACAAGTGAGATTATGTCCCTGTCCACAGAGAGACAGACACTCAGAGAGACGCACAGACACGCAGAGAGACACAAAGCGAGAGACGCACAGACACGCAGACCCACACAGACAGGCACGCAGACCCACACAGACAGACACGCAGACACACACAGACAGACAGGCAGACCCACACAGACAGACACGCAGACCCACAGACAGGCACGCAGACCCACACAGACAGACAGGCAGACCCACACAGACAGACAGGCAGACCCACACAGACAGGCACGCAGACCCACACAGACAG
>JAUMTR010000016.1:16055222-16073188 GCA_032270685.1 Microctenopoma stevenorrisi
AGACACGCAGACACAGACAGACATGCAGACACAGACAGGCAGACACACACACAGACAGGCAGACACACACACACACAGACAGGCAGACACACACACACAGACAGACAGACACACACACAGACAGACAGACAGGCAGACACACACAGACAGACAGACAGGCAGGCAGACGGACACGCAGACAGACACGCAGACACACGCAGACACAGACACAACCTGCTGGTTCTCTGTGTCGCCTGTTAACGCGCTGTCCGTTGGCTTTGTTCCCAGCGGTTGACTTCCAGCTCTTTCTGGAGATGTACACGCGTCTCTTCACTCAGTGCAGGAATGTGGTAAGAGTCCAGTGTGGTCTGACTTTTAAAGTTTTAGGTTTGATTGTGAAACATTGTGATGCCGTTCACCTCTCTTTGTTCAGGTTGTTCTGGACTCTGATGTCGGGAAATCTCAAACTGGACTCCCAGAGGAGAGAAGCAGCTCTGCTCCTCCCAGTAAGGTACGTTAGTGAATGTCTGTCTGCTGAGTCTGTTGAGCCGCATCGACACCGTGAAGGTGTCATATTCCAGTGCAGAGACTCTGTGATGTGGCTCCAGCTTCAGCTCATTGTGTCTGGAACTATAGGCTCAGTTTCTCTTGCTTGTGTGTTTCAGACTTTGTTCAGTACTTTATTTCTGCAGCTGCTGACGTTAGCCCAGCTGTGTAGATGCTCATAGCTCCCTTGTCCCTGTCGTGTGCAGATCCCCAGATATAAAGGCCAGAATCTGAGAGGACAGAGTCAGGCAGCAGCCAAGGTAACGACGTGAAGAGCAGAGGACAGACGCTCGCTTCACGCTCACTCACCGTCTCCCATATTGAGCAGCACCTGCTCTCACTGACTCTGTTCCCCTGCTGCCTGTAAACATAGATTCAAAGAGTAAAACCAGCTGACGTAGGTGTGTGTCAGGTCTTTAACTCACACCCAGCACTTCACTTCATCACTGACCTTTTTCGTGGTTAATACGGTAAAACCAGTTTCATATATTATTAACAGCACATGGAAAGTTTCCATCATCAGTGTTTTAAACTAAGTGTTTTCACAGATGCATGCTGGGAAGTGTAGCTTCAGTGTTCATGATCGTAAACTTCTAATAGATCAGAACCAGAATCGCTTCAGTCAGAGCAGAACATTAGCAGGTCCACAGGTCTTTGAACGCATCACTGGAGGAGCTCAATCTGGGGGTTGGGGGGGTTACAGAACCGTAACGTCACACTTTTCAGGAGCGCCTGTCTCCGTTTCTCTGCAGAGCTGAAATGAGTGCACACGAAGCCGTGACCTAGATGTTGATTTCAGTCAGAGCTCAGTTCTCACTAAGTGGAATGACATCAGAGCGGGGGGGTGTGGGGGGGTGCTTCTCAGCGTTTCAGTCTGAACGGCTCTGAAGCTCAGATCCCCGTCTGGCGTCCTGTGGGAAAACACCTGCCTTAGTTTCACTCTGAGTTATCAGGCCATAACAATGTCAGCAGCTGGAACAGAACCAGTACCGACCCAGTAAAACCATCAGCAGTCCAACATGTGTGGAACCAGGAATCATAGAACGGGTCAGAGTCTTATTTAGAATCAGTTTTGTTGGTCTGTGATCTGATCAGACTCTGGGTTTGAGTTTCCGCTTGAACAGCTGTTCTGTTGTTGCACGTTGTTCATCAGGACTCCGAGGTTCTGGCATCTCTCTGGCGAGACTCCCCGCAGCAGGGGTCCGGTCTGCAGAGGGAGAGTTTGGACCTGAACCTGGAAGTGTTGGGCGACGAAGAGGACGGAGATTCGTTTTTCGATGACCCACTGCCCAAACCACAGAAGACCTATGGCTGGTGAGCGCATGCCCACCCCCACCCCCCCACCCCCCTTGGCAGGTTGTTCTCAGGTAACATCGAGAGGAACCGCCTCTCGACGGGGGGGCTGATGTGTTTTTTCCCCTGTTCTGTTCCTCACACACCTTTTTATCCCTAAACGCTCGAACGCGTCTTTTTCTGTCTCTGCTTTGTCTTTGAAGTGTCTCTGCTGTACAGTCTGCTTTTGTCCTGTGTCCTTTCTGTCCGTCTTTCTCTATCTGTCCCTCCTGTTTTCTGACCTTGTCCCTCGTCTGCCTCCACCTGTGCCTCACTCCTTCCCTGCAGTGTTGTTGACATGAGGGAGGAGAGTGTCTCTGGGCCGCTCGTCTCCCACATGAGGAGAGGCCAAAGCCTGAACGAGTGAGTTTCTGCATCCCCGTCCAGTCGGCGCGGCCGACATCGGATCAGTGTTCCGTTTGAAGTGATCAGTACTGATACAGTGATGACTGCAGTTAAAGTCACATTCCACTGTTTTGCTCGCGCCGCTCTGCTGCTGGACCACCGGATTCACAGAGTCTCAGTTTGACGTGGTGGGATCAGACACGGGGCTCAGAGATGCAGAGAAAACAAGTGTCCGTATCAGTGTTGGTCCCAGTAGGACGGCTGCAACCGAGTCAGATTACATGTCGGCTCCATGAAACTTTAACGTTCTGCGAGGAGAAACTGGGTCGCTGAGACGAAACCAAGAGTCGGCGAGCAGCAGAGCAGCTCAGTAAAAACGGGTCTGTCCTCACTTCCTGCATGAGTGTGTGAGGACCAGCTGCAGGTTCAGATCTCCAGGCCTCATGATGAGGACGTGTGTGGGAAGATGAAAACAGTTTGATAGAATTGATTCAGTGGATCAGTGAGTGTCAGAAACGTCTTTTCACCGTTTCTCCTTTCTCCCTGGTCTTAGTCTGTCTGTCCTGGCTGCTGACTCAGAGGTGGAGCGAGACGGTCCTCTCTCTGAACACAGTCAGAGCTGTGAGCTCAGGTGAGCTGCAGGTGTGTGTGTGTGTGTGAGTCTCTGTGTGTTTTTGGAACATCTGTGAAGATTAACACATTTGATAAAACAAACACCAGCTCCATGTTCAGATTATCAGAGAGTCAGACGTGTTCACGATGAGTATTAGTCTGAGACATGTCTGGAGTCCTTTGGTCCTTGGACCAGCTCAGTCGTCCCACAGAGACAGAACAAAGCGCTGAACTGTGCTGTCTGTGTCCCAGCAAGGTCGAGGTGTCCGGGGCCAGAGAGAGTCCTGCAGGGTCCCTGTCTGATGCTTCAAGACCAGGAGGAGGAGGAGGAGGAGGAGGAGGAGGAAGCAGCATGTCTGAGCAGAACCACAGCAGGATCGGTCAGTGTCCAGCGTCAGACTTGATGGTGATCAGGATTGTTCCACGTTCTTTCTGCTTCATGTCAGATGTTAAAATGAGGATTTTCTTCCTGCAGCAGCATCAAACTCGGACCGAGAGAAGCGAGTCGGCGACTCCCAGGCCCTGAATGATAAAACTGGATCTCTGCATCTCGGTAGGATTCAAACATAACGACACATTTCATGCACATGATACCATGAAGAAACGTGTCGGTAGAGTTTCAGTAAACATGAGGATGAGTCGTAAAACAGCTCTTGTTATAAACTGTTTTATTACGTTTGCTGACACATGAAGTTCTGTATTAAAACAAATAAACTTTGTTTCCTCAGATGCTGATGTTGAATATGACGACGACTTCAACAGGTAAGAGGGAAACGTGCTGTGTAATAAGATGTGTGTACGGCTCAGTGGTGAGACGAACGCTGCAGGATTCACTGGTATCATTTGACCATGAACCAGGCAGGTTTACACTTTATTCACCAGTGAAAGAAAATCTTTGCATTTCCTCTGATCTTCTTTGTCATAAAACAAAGAGAAGAGAAGTCAGAACTGAGCTTAATGTAATGAGGTGATATTTACAAGAGTGTGACTCAGACGCGACGACGTGTTTGCGGCGCTCTGCAGGACGTGGACACTGTTCTTCTGCAGCGGTTACACAAGCGCTCCCATTCTCGTTCAGTCAAACACAACAAGCAAGCCCCCCCCCTCCCCCCACGCTGGGGCTGTACCAGTAGTGCATGTAGAATGTTTTACATTGGGGGGGGGGGCAACGCTGGACCCCCCCCTAGTGAAAGTATCCTATAAAATTATCCACAAATGAACTTTAAAACTATTTGTGTCATCGAGATAACGTTAGGTAAAAATAAAAAAATAATTTTCATATTATTATTATTTATTCACTTGAACTGTTTTCCAGGGACCTGAGAATAATTTCCTTTAAAGGCTTTTGCACAAACAAGCAATTAGTTTCTATAACTATGGTTTTAAGGATATAAAGTTTGGGGGGGGCAGCTGGAGATCTGCCCCTGCAGTCCTGTCCTCTAACACTCAGACCAGCGCCCCACTCAACGCAGAGCGGTAAAAAGACATCTTCGCTTTATTTCAGTCATCGGTCTGATTTGTCAAAGAGCGAGCTGAGCATCGGCGAGGACATCGAGGAGGTGTCCATCGAGGGACCTGAAAACAGCGACAAGGTGACGGCTGCAGCATCAGTCACGTGTCTTCAGCATCAACCAGTCAAATAACGTTGGTTCTGTTCTGTTCTGCAGTTTGATGAAACCACTCAGGACCTCAGCGTCTCTCAGCTCAGTCTGAGTCATGGAGCCGATTACATGGAGGACGTGGCCTGAATCGCTTTCCCATCATGCACCTCTTTATATCTGTATTTAACTCTGTACAGCAAATAAACGCATTTGTATGAACATGCTGCTGCTCGAAGTTTTCTGTTTTATTTGAACCGTGTCATTGATCCAGCAGCAGAGATGATCCGTCTCTGACACGCTGGTTCCCTCGGGGTCCGAGTCGGGTTTGAGTCTCGGTTCCTCAGGCTGGAAACGGTAACAGAACGAAGCCGTGAAGGTTTTTCGCGTCCTTCACAGGACTTCTGCTGTTTCAAAGGTTCATCTAGCAACACGTTAGCATGTTAGCATACGCTTCCTCCAACAGTCACAGCTTTAAATTCATTAGTGTCTGAATCACGGAGACCTTCAGTGTGTGGGGGGGGCTGGTCTCTCTGCATCACTGATCAGGGTGAAGATAGACGGCAGATAGAGAGGGAGGTGGAAGAGGAAGCTTTAGAATTAGAGGGTTGACACCAGCATTTCCCTTTTATCTGATCGATTTCATGCAGCTTCACCGCCGCCGCCTCATCATTACCTGCACGAGCAACGAGGGAAACCAAACTGACAAGCGGTGAGTTCATCTTTTTACTTCTTTTCTCGTTTCTTAAGTTTAGTTCTTTCTTTTTTTGCTTTAGTTAAACTCTACAGGAAAACTTCAGCCCTTCTGTGACCTGCAGTTTCTTATAACGTGTATTTGAGTTATTAAATAAATGTCATGTAAACATTTGCAGCTTTCTGAGACTCTGAAGGTTTAAAACAAATGAAGGGATTTCTGCTTAATTAGCTTCTTCTGCATGAAGACGCCTACCGTTTGTGTTGTCGTGTCGTGGCTATAATATTTCATCCTACACTGAGCAGTTTAGTCTTTTTAATCTGCAGCATGTGAAGCTCAAAAGAAATGATGTAATTACAACTGCTGCACAGAAACGTTGTGCCTCACACACATCACACACAATAAAACCTTAATCAAGATAAGACGCACGGCACCAAACCACCGATTGATGTCAGCGGTGTATTCAACCTTCCACACATCTGCCACGTGTTGATACACAAACCATATTTTACCGTTTGTTATTAATCACCAGAGCCATAAAAAAAGGTTTTATATTATTCCTCGTTCTGTCACTGTGAGTTTATTCACTCGACTAAGAGGGAATATGTGTTAATGAGCTTTATTACTTGACTTTACTGGGCAGACGCTTTTATCCAAAGCGACTTACAAGGAGGAGACTCCAGCAGTTACCAACTAAGAAAACAGTAAAACATCTCGTCTAATTTAGGAGAATCTCATATTTCTCATGAAGATAAACAAAAACCGACTCCTACAGTTCTTGTAAACGGGTTAATTCTGTAGTCGGACGTCATGGTTCCTCTCCTACTTATTCTGCTTCTGCTCTATTATCTCAGCCTCTCTCTGCTTCCTCACCGCAGCAGGCAGCCCATCATCATCCTCTTTGTTTTGTCACGATGGTTCCTTGGATCACAGATTTAAATTTAAGCAGATGAACTGTGTCATGTGACCAGTCAGAACCACCGCGTCCCACACTGCTGCTGTGACGGTCTGCACTGTTTCTCATCCTCAGCACACGACAGCTCGCCGTTGTAACTCATTCACACGTGAAAATAGATACAACTTATCAAAATAAAGCTCCAGAAGTGAAGCGATGGCTGCAGTAAAAACCACACCCACACAAACGGGCCTTAAACAACGTGCCCAGCCTGGGTCAGTCCGAACGCAGAATGTGTAGAGGAACCGCTTCAGACCTGAAGGAGTCATTGGAGCTGCAGAACCCGACAGACATGGCAGCGTGTCAGGACGCCGCTCTCTACACTACACAACAGTGTGGGAAAAAGTCCTGTGGACGGGAAGCACACAAAACACTGAGCCATGGAGGTTTACTCCGGTCTCAGTCCTTAACCTCCTAGGACAGGGGTGTCAGTCTCTGGTCCTCCAGGGCCACAGTCCTGCAGGTTTCCAGCCTACATGTTGCTGGTTACCTGGTACAGGTGTGTTCAGTCCGTCAGCAGCTGTAAGTGGCGCTCAAGGACCGGAGTTTGACACCTGTATCCTAGGACCTGGCACATTTTGGGTGTCTAGACCAAAATAAAGGTTGTTAAACTTTTACTGTTTGCACTTTGTTACAGACAAACTAACTAACTAAAATGAGCCGTTGATCATATAGACAGCTGTTGTTTCTCATTCTCTTTTTGTTTTCAGGACAGATGTTCAGTTTTGCTTCATTAAACATAGTTTTTCTTAGAACCTAAATCAGGTAAATATCAATTAGGTCACAATGAGAGAACTTTGAAAAGCTCTTTGGACGTTAAACACGAACGTGTGTCACCTGAGACACATGTGACACACGACTTAGACGCTAATGTTTCCCATCACCTTCCTGCTCCTGCACATTCATCACGGAGCGGTGAAATGATCACCAAGGACTCTGATTGTTGACCCAATGTAAGACCACCTCCACCCTGAGAACGAACGCCCTCGCTCCAATAGAAACAGAAGTTTTAGAGTTAGAAGGTTCACCTTCGACATGAGGACTTTACCTTAAACGTGCTGAATTCATGCTGCAGTTTGTTTGTTTTACTGCACATGACCTTTGAAATACAGGAAGTCAGAGTGAGAGGACACAGCGATGTCCGGTGTGTCCAGTAAGCAGAAGTGAGGAGCAGGAACATGAAGTGTTCGAGGAAGTTTCAGCTTTTATTAAAACCTGGTCGTGTTGTAATTAAGATCACATTTTATCCCCCACACGTTAACTTTATTCTCTGCTGTTGAACTCTGTTACACACAGTTCGTCCTCTTCCTCGTCTCTCCCCTCATCGAACAACTGTGATGAATGATAAAGTTTATAACCTAGAATCTGACCACGTAGTTGCATTTAACAGAACCAAAACTGGAACCTCCGCCTGAGAAATTACTGAGAAGGGAGGCTCCGCTTTTTCTTTCGAATCCTGTTCAGATTGTAGAAGCTGGATTCTGCAGAGCGTCTGACCTTCAGCCTGCTGAACTCTGGAAGTCGTCTGATCCCCCTTAACGAGCTACGAGGTAGAGTTTAAATTTATGCGAGCAGAAGAAACCGCACATTACATATGAACTGGGTCGCTCGGTGCTTTGCGTTGTACTGACCTCTTTTTCTGCAAACTTCCTCTCCGTCTTCAGACACCTGAAAATAAACACGCATTCACACATTTACCACTGATCAACCACAACTGGAGCATTTTCATCGGAGACACTTTTTACCAGCAGAACGAGCTCAGAACCTCCATCGTTACGCTACCAAACACCTTGACATTTGTGCTGGTTTCAGATCACTGAATGACGACTTGATGGGTTTTATATTGGGCTGAATAAGACTGGGGGAAATTCAGAGTGAGAAACGGTACTGAGTGAAGTCTCTGGAGGCTGTAACTTACCCAGATGTTTGTGAAGACATTTCTGTGGCTCTTTGCAGGTGGCGTGTTTAATGTCAGACTCAGACGAGCTCAAAGCAAAGAGCGCAATAAATAAAGGAGCAAGGTCTCTGACACATATAAAGATTCACTCATGAAGTTCTATTTAACAAGACAGTGGCATCTCCACGATTTAGCACATCTACGCAAGTAACTGAAGAATGAGCCTCCGTCCGTTGTCATGGGACAGGAGGCAGAGTACAGTTCAGTCATCAGGCCGACCCAGAGACTCACAACAAAGTCTCCAGTTACTTTACTTTACTTTGCTTGGCAGACGCTTTTATCCAAAAAAAAGGATAAAAGCGCCAGACACCCAGCTAGCGCTGGCTAGCGCTGGCTAGCGTTGGCTAGCGCTGGCTAGCGCTTAACCCATTGAGCTACCAGGTCGCTGTAGCTCAATGTAGCTTAATTTATACAACTGTCTGTGGACTCGTAAAACATGAGTCCACACAGATGGTCCAGTCAACCATCAGCTCATCACTGCGTTGCGGGACTTTAACACCCTGGTAGCTCAATGGGTTAAGCGTCAGACTGGCATGCAGAAGGTCGCAGTCTCCAAACCCCGTCTGACTCCTCATCCATCCTCTACCAGGTGTGTCCCTGAGCCTGACACCCAGCGCTAGCTCCCTGTAAGTCTCTCTGGATAAAGCGGCTTAAAGTGAAGTAAACATCTGAACTTTGCAGTTATAGATTTTAAAAGAATTTAGTTTGACACCAAACCCCTAAGTCAACTGCTGCGTTCCTTTACCTGCAGAAAACCGTCGCGTGTTCTTTTAGTAATAAAGACAAACGGGTGGATCGCATTCGTTGAATCTTCCTGATAAATCCCAGTTTAACTTCGATGCTGACTGAAGGAACTTAGAATAATGTTTCGCTCTCTTCCTTCTTTACAGCACATGGAGGACATGATGTCAACCACGTCACCACCTACCGATAATTACGAAGACTATTACAACAGTGAGCTGGTTGAACCTTGTTCACACAACAACAGCCACAGGGCGGAGCAGGTGGTGGGCCCGTACGTCCACTCCATCATCTGCATCCTGGGCTTCATGGGGAACAGCCTGGTGATTGTCACCTATGCCTTCTACAAGAGGACCAAGTCCATGACCGACATCTACCTGCTCAACGTGGCCATCGCAGACCTGCTGTTCGTGGTAACGCTGCCTCTCATCGTCTACAACGAGGCATGGTCGTGGCCGATGGGGTCGGTGGCCTGCAAGCTGCTGCGGGGCTCCTATAGCGTGAACCTGTACAGCGGCATGTTGCTGCTCGCCTGCATCAGCACCGACCGCTACGTTGCCATCGTCCAGGCTCGCCGCAGTTTCAGACTGCGCTCGCTGTCCTACAGCCACATCATCTGCACCGTGGTCTGGGTCTGTGCTGTCCTGCTGTCTGTCCCAACCTTCTACTACTACCACTGGTACGAACCGTCCCACACCATCTATAACATGATTGGGGACGAGTATGACAATCAGACCACCGTCTGGCCGAACGTCCTCGTACAGGTGGAGGAGAAGTCCCCCCAGTACGTCTGTGACTTCAGCTTCCCTGATAACACCACAGCCTGGGTGACCAAGGTGGGCGTCCCCAGCACCCAGCTCGCTGTGGGCTTCTTCCTGCCGCTGCTCATCATGATCTTCTGCTACTCCGCTGTCATCTTCACGCTGCTGAAAGCCAAAAACTTCCAGAGGCACAAGGCGGTGCGGGTGGTGCTGGCTGTGGTGGCGGTGTTCATCGTCTGCCACCTTCCGTACAACATCACGCTGCTTTACGACACGGTCATCATGTTTAACCTGCACCCCTGTGAATCCTCAGACACTCTGAATTTGGCCAAGACAGTGACGCAGACCATTGCCTACCTGCACTGCTGCCTGAACCCCGTGCTGTACGCCTTTGTAGGAGTAAAGTTCAGGAACCACTTCAGGAAGATCGTTCAGGATCTGTGGTGTCTGGGGAAGAGGTACATCACCCCACGCCGCTTCTCCAGGGTCACCTCTGAGATCTATGTGTCCACTCGCAGATCAGTGGACGGATCCAGTGAGAACGGTTCCTCTTTCACTATATGAGGACTTTTCTCCTGTGGAGCCGTTTGTTGGGGACCAGAAACTTCCCATGTCCAATTATCACTGGAACTTAACCTGAGGGTTGGCAGGTCTCTGGTAGTTATCACGTAGTGAACCAAAACACCCTAAATAACCCAGAATATGTTGTTTATTGTCCAGAGAGTCTACACTCAGCTTGACACAGTCAGAGTCGCCTGGAGCGGTTTTTGGTCAGCGCAGAGCTAACGTCCTGTCAGAGCGTCCACTGTACAAACCCAACAGTCGAGGAAAGAGAGAAGACAGAATCGCTACTTCAGTAGGTCTAAAAACTGGAGGTAGTTTGAGATGAGCTGGAGTGTGGGAAAACCGTTCCAGGTGACTCGCTCAGGAGGCTGGATGAAGATCAAAAACATGTTCTGGTTCTGATTCTAACATCATTGGGTCATGGAGTCCAAACATGTACTAAAAAAATTCAGTTTCTTAAGTTTATTACTGGAGAAGATCGAAAACACGTGGCCCTTCAAAATAAAATAAAGAGAGAGTTTGAGGGCTGTGACCCGTGTTAGGGTTAGGGTTCCCCGTTTTCTATTGGACTGACCCAAATGATAAAAGTTCTGTCTGCAGCTTTGTAAACAACTTCATCATTAATCATCAGAACATTTGATGTAATGTTTAAATTTACTTTATTTGCAGTAATATTTTAGTTATATATTTAGTTATTGTTCTAATGGATGTACCGTACAGATGTCATCACTGTAAAATGTTGTTATTTCCATGAATTATTAGAATAAATAAGTTGTTCTGTAAAGTGTGATTCTGCAGGTCACCACCAGGCGGCTCTAAAAGCTTGTTGACGTAAAAGAGAGGTCTCACTCTGCTCAGGAACAAGCTAAGACAAACTTTATTGCCTCTCTGTTCGATGTTCTGGTTCTGACTGGTTCTGTTCTGGCAGCAGAACCTGAGATTTGCAGCTGCTGTTGGGTCCGAACGAGTCGTGGAGCTGCAGAGAAGAAGCATCCGTTCGTGTGAAGCTCCAGAACAGGTGATGTAACGTGTTTCAGGAAGAAAATGACTGCAGCTGTTTCCCTTTTTTTAACTTCTCAACAGTTATAGACACATTTTGTTCCTGAAACTTTCCTCGTGTTTATATAATAAAGGAATTACACGTGTTTACTTATTAACACACGCTGCAGCTGTAAGTTACATAGATGTTATTCACCAGAGATCTGAACGCTTGATTTAGTAAAGATTAAGGTGTCTGGGGGGGTAGAGTCATGGTCTGGGCTGCTCCTGGAACAGACTCACTGGTCATCACTGATGATCAGTGCTGATGCAGCAGGACAGTTTAAAAGTTCACCTGAGGGACTGAACTGATTCATACTACAGTCCCTGAAACATAGTACAGAAAACTTCGTTCTAAAATGAACAATAAAACACACAACACAAAACATGCTGACTATCCAACCGGTTTAACAGCAGAGTTTGGAAACGGCTTCCTGCCGTCAGTCAGAGGAAGGAACCAGATAGTTAACGTCTCGGCAGCAGAGACGATTTACTGGTCCTGCTGAAAGAAACAAAGAAAATGAACTACTACTACTAATACTACTACTGCTACTACTACTGTTGCTACTGTTGCTACTACTGCTACTACTGCTACTACTACTGTTGCTACTACTGCTACTACTACTGTTGCTACTACTGTGGTGGAAACACAACTTCCGCAAGTGCAGGAACAGGACGGTGACAACTGAGTTTATTAGTGTGATAATAAAAATATGTTTTGCTCAGTTTTTACTACTACTACACTATAATACTACTACTACACCACGAATACTACTAACAATAACTACTATTGTAAATATAATCTTTTTTTAATAAACTTGACAAATGTAAATTAGTATGATGAAGCAGCATTTACACCATATGATTACCAACAGCCTCCAGAGACACCCCACAACCCACCCCCACCCTACACACACACACACACACACACACACACACTGCCCCCATCAGCATAGTAGGATATTATGTGTGTGTGTGTCTGCACATGAATTATAAAAGAGTTTCTGTTCAACAGATTAAGACTGAAAACGCAACAGATCTGTTAAACAGT
Source organism: Microctenopoma stevenorrisi (assembly GCA_032270685.1). Lineage (NCBI taxonomy): Eukaryota > Metazoa > Chordata > Actinopteri > Anabantiformes > Anabantidae > Microctenopoma > Microctenopoma stevenorrisi. Next base: position 16,067,396 of record JAUMTR010000016.1, read on the forward strand.
GTGTGTGTGTGTGTGTGTGTGTGTGTGTGTGTGTGTGTGTGTGTGCGCGCCCTGCGGTGATTCCTGCTGCAGACTCTCACAAGTCTGGATCCACAGCATCAGTTCTGCTGTGAGTACTGGTGCTGGTTAAATTACCGTGTTTATTCCCCCCCCGTGCGTCTAGAAAAGCACTGACACCATGTTTCATCACTTTACTACACAATACTGGTCCGGAATCTAGATCAGTTTCTGACCTGTGGTCTGAGCAGACCCAGTATCTGGTCCAGGATTGTGGATCAGCATCTTAATGTTTCAGTGAAAAAGACACAAAAACAACACGTCATCATTTACACCTGCACTTTAATGAAGCAGGAAACACTCTGCCCTTTCACAGTAAAAGCTTAATGCAACATGCTCAGACATAACTTTTTGAACCACCAGGTGTGTGTGTGGTTCCGGTTCGTGTGACGTCTGATCCACAGGTCTGTTGGATTGTGATACCAGACCTGGGCTCGTGTCCCAGTGAGTTCGTGGGAACTGGTTTTCATGCAGACCCGGACCAGCGGAGTTAGATTGAGGCACAGCGGGGCGGGGTGGGGGTGATGGGGTTAACAGCACTTCAGACCTGGACTAAATCACTTTTCCCGGTTCAGACAGAGGACAAACGGGACCAGGGCTCCTCTGGTCTCTGCCGGGGAGGGCAGCGCCTCCGGGAGGAACCCCTCCCACTCCTCCCGGACCTCGAACTGCAGCGTGTGGCTCCGGTTTACGCAGTAGATCCGGTCCCCGAGCACCGCGCAGCGGAACGGCAGAGGGTCGTCCAGCGGGAAGCGCGCGCCCCCGAGCCACACTTTCACCACCGTGTTGTACTTGTACACGCGCACCTCCGCGCGCTCCCGCTCCACGTCGAAGCGGTACACGAGGCTGCGGTGCGCCACCATGTCCGCGGACCGCCGCCGGCTCTCGTTGAACGGACACTCCTCCCACTCGTCCCGGCGGGAGTCGTAGCGCAGCAGGCGGTAGAAGAGCGACCCCCCCGACACGAACAGCTCCCCGCCGCACGACGTCGCTTCGTGCGCAACCGCGAACGAGCCTTTTGGCAGCGGCGCCACCGGACTCCACCTGTCCGCGCGCGGGTCGTAGCGCTCCACCGTGAACAGACACTCCCCCCCCACGGCGTACAGGAACCCGTCCATGGAGACCAGGCGGAGCTGGCAGCGGGGCTGGCTCAGCGCGCGGACCTGGCTCCAGGCGGCGGTCAGCGGGTTGTAGCAGAAGACCCGGTCTGAGGCGGTGATCCGGCCGCCCCCCTGCGCCCTCATCCCCCCCGCCACGAACAGGTAGTTGTACATGGTGCACATCCCAGAGCCTTTGGCCGGGACGTCCTCTGGGAGGCTGGTCAACACCTCCCACTGCTCGGTGTCCGGGTGGAGGCAGAAGACGCGCCGCTGGTTGGCGTCCTCCGGGGGGAGCTGCAGCGGACTCTGCGGCCGGCTGTTCTCCCGGCTCCCCGTGCGCTCGTGCACCTCGCAGGTCTCGGCCACCGCCAGCACCCTCCTCCCCTCCATCCTGCGGGCGAGGATGAGCTCCCGCTCCGCCGCCGTGAGCCGGCCGAACACTGCGGGGGTCCGCAGCACCTGCAGGTAGTGGTCGCTCATGTAGCGGTAGACCCGGTCCCTCGCGTCCTCCGCGCTGTCGCTCTTGGCTTTTGTCAGGATGTGGAAACAGTTTTCTGCGCTGATCTGGTCCCCGCAGGACACCTGTGATTCTTCAGGCTGTCCGACCTCCATCTGTCCCGGTTTGTCGTGGAACCACTCGATCCCGGTCCAGTGAGAGGCGGTAACGCGGCTCAGGTCCAGAATCTCTCCGCCCTTTTTAATTGTCTCTCTGCTCGATCACACAGAAACCGGATCGTTCCGTCCTCGATCCTCCATCGTGCTCCGGCGGGGCGCGGTGTCTGCTGCGGCTGTGTGCGGAAACAAAGACGCTCAGTGACCGCGCGGACTCTTCCTCCTCCTCCCGCAGACTGGACTCTGTGTGTTCTGCGTTTCCGCCCCTGTGACCCTGCAGGCGGACGAAGGAACAGTGAGTCAGTGCAGAACCAGAACCCTGCAGAACCTCCGTCACACACACACAAACACACACACGCGCGCGCGCGCGCGTTAGTGTCGTTTGTTCCAGTGCCTGCACATCTTCATCAACACACAGACCCCTCTTCACTCTGGAACCTGTGGACCAGGACACAGGATGAGACTTCAGACACTTTAAAGTCCGAACAGTGATGTTCATGCTGTCACAAGAAACTTACAAACCTGACACACATACACACACAACTTTTGCTAAAAGCTGCTCGATGTTGCAGCAGGTTTTTATGATCAGAACATCATGAAACAAACAAAATAAAAAGTCTAATAAATTTAAGCAGAGACAAAATAAAATGACATTAAATAAAGAAAAACGTTTGTGGCTCCATCTAGTGGAGGAAACTCTTCATCACACGTGTCCAACGTTTCACCTGAAAAACAAACTGTTCCTTTAATGACCTCATTCACCATAATTAATACCACAGATAATAAATGAATCGGTAAGAAAACCTGATGACGTCCTGTCTCATCTCAGGCTGATTCATGTTGGAACCACAGGCCCACAGAACCACAGACCTACAGAACCTACAGAACCACAGGCCCACAGCTATAAAGAACCACAGACATACAGAACCACAGACCTACAGAACCTACAGAACCACAGATATACAGAACCTACAGAACCACAGGCCCACAGCTATAAAGAACCACAGACATACAGAACCACAGACCTACAGAATCTACAGAACCACAGATATACAGAACCTACAGAACCACTGATATACAGAACCACAGACCTACAGAAACTACAGACCTACAGAACCTACAGAACCACAGACATACAGAACCACAGACCTACAGAACCTACAGAACCACAGGCCCACAGCTAAAAAGAACCACAGACATACAGAACCACAGACCTACAGAACCTACAGAACCACAGACCTACAGAACCTACAGAACCACAGATATACAGAACCACAGGCCCACAGCTATAAAGAACCACAGACCTACAGAACCACAGATATACAGACCCACAGAACCACAGACCTACAGAACCACAGATATACAGAACCACAGACCCACAGAACCACAGATATACAGACCCACAGAACCACAGATATACAGAACCACAGACCTACAGAACCACAGATATACAGACCCACAGAACCACAGACCCACAGATATACAGAACCACAGACCCACAGACCTACCAGATGTTGGTCAAATTCAAACAGAGTGAATCTAAATGATAGAAAATGTTTTCTCTGGTAAAAGTACAACAATCAAATAAAAGAGCAGATACTCCTGTTGAAGTACTGAGTACCTGCTCTAACGTGTACTTTAGAACATGAGAACCTGTCATGGACACTCTCTGAAGTTCTGTTCTAGTGTCCAGCATCTGTTACGGCAGCGAGTGGCCTGCAGGGGGCGCCACAGAGCTGCAGCAGCACAGTGAACCAGGACCTGCTCGGATTGGTTTAAAGCTGTGATTCAAAGGGTTTATTGTCACGTGCTCAATAAAGAAACACGTGATGGAAGCAACAAAGCAGGAAGTTCTGCTTCATTACTACACGTGGTGATACAGTAAAAGTACCTAACCCTTCTATCATAGACACACAGTTTACTTTACTTTAATCTACTCTACTCTACTCTACTCTACTCTACTTTACTTTACTTTACTTTACTTTACTTTACTTTACTTTACTTTACTTTACTTTACTCTACTCTAATCTACTTTACTCTACTCTACACTACACTACACTACACTACACTACACTGCTTTGCTTTGCTTTGCTTTGCTCTACTCTACTCTACTCTACTCTACTCTACTCTACTTTACTTTACTTTACTTTACTTTACTTTACTTTACTCTACTCTACTCTACTCTGCTCTGCTCTGCTCTGCTCTGCTCTGCTCTGCTTTGCTTTGCTCTGCTCTGCTCTGCTCTGCTCTGCTTTGCTTGGCAGACGCCTTTATCCAAAGCGACTTACAGGGAGCTAGTGCTGGGTGTCTGGTTCAGGGACACACCTGGTAGGAGATGGACTGGGACTGGGCCAAGCAAAGTAAAGTGGTGGTCTGTGTGTCAGGAAGTGCTGACATGTTGTTTTCAGATTCAGATTTAGATTGGATATTTTTCATGTGCACAATAAAATCTGAATCTCTCATGTTTTACACAGAGATAAAGTAACTGTACTTTAATATCATAATATCCAGGTACTCGAGTACTTCTGTTACTTCATGTTCTGGACCCTGGATCACCCAAACCTCCATCCACTTTGTACCAAACAAGTTGTTGCCGTGGTGATCCTCTTTCACTCCGCATCCACGGTAACTGTTGCCATGGTGGCTGCAGCTTCCTCCGGGACGTGGGTCGGTAACAGCGGCGAGGGTCACAGCCATGGGACAGGAGCAAAGGTCAAAGGTAACAACGGCTCGGGTCCTGAGCTGTGTGTATCACCTTATTTTCCTCTTCAGGACTCGTCTGTGTAGATTAAATCAGACGACTGGCTCCTGTCCCTGCGTCCACTCTGACATTTACAGGCTCCGGTTGTGCTTTATCTCCTGTCACAGTCGACTGTGGAGGATTTCAGGGTCCCATACCTCTGATCAGATGAGAAGGAACCAAAATGTCAGGCTGAAGTGATGCTGCTGTAAAACGTTCTGCACAGGATCCAGTGGAACCTCTAAACTGGATCCAGTGCAGAGGATCCACTGGGTCCAGTGCAGAGGACCAGTGACGCAGACTTAAACCTGGACGTGTTGTGTTTCTGTCAGAAACAAAGAACAAACCAAACATCTTAATTCAACTCTTAATTCTCTTTATTCATGTTGGACATGCGGCGTCGGGTCACTCAGCGGCACCAGGTGACTCAGCGGCACCAGGTCACTCAGCGGTACCGGGTCACTCAGCGGTACCGGGTCACTCAGCCTAAACATTTATCTTCTGCTTGTTACAAATAATTAAAAAAACTGTACAGTACAAAAACAAATAAAAAAAGAGTCGCATCAATTTCAGGTAAATACATTTGACCAAACACGAGTTCAGAGTAAAATGTTCACACAGGATGTTTGAACACAGACAGTCGAGCAGAGTTCTGGCGGTACCGACGGTTAAACACTGAATCTGTGGTTCTAATCATTAATATTTCTGCCGTTCAGGGAAGAACTGGATCATCTGCTGCAAACTGCCTTCAACCCCCAGGAGGAACCGTGAAGATGCTCAGTGAGGTTCTGCAGCCTGTTCTATTGGGTCAGGCGGGATGAATGAGTTAAACTGAGCTGCAGTGAGACACAGGTTTGCAGTAGAAGCTGGATTATTGCTCTTCTCTCCTCGTCTTTGTCGTCAGCTTGTTGCATAACGAGCGTGGGATCGTCACAGATAAAAACGTGAATAAAACAAAAGCAGAATAAACACGGTAAATTAGATAAATATAAAGGCACTTAACCCGAACCCTTCTGATCCAGGACCAGCAGCCGATGCCTCAGAGGACAAACGTCTGCTGCATCATACATGACCCGTGTCCTCACTGTCTCTGAGTCCGTCACCATGTGTCTGAGTCCATCACAGCTTCTCTGAGTCCGTCACCATGTGTCTGAGTCCATCACAGCGTCTCTGAGTCCGTCACCAGGTGTCTGAGTCCATCACAGCTTCTCTGAGTCCGTCACCAGGTGTCTGAGTCCATCACAGCTTCTCTGAGTCCGTCACCAGGTGTCTGAGTCCATCACA
>JAUMTR010000016.1:16075307-16093313 GCA_032270685.1 Microctenopoma stevenorrisi
TAAATCCTCTGGTCTCTACAGGTAAATCGTCTCTTCTGGTCTCTACAGGTAAATCCTCTGGTCTCTACAGGTAAATCGTCTCTTCTGGTCTCTACAGGTAAATCGTCTCTTCTGGTCTCTACAGGTAAATCCTCTGGTCTCTACAGGTAAATCTTCTGGTCTCTACAGGTAAATCTTCTCATCTGGTCTCTACAGGTAAATCTTCTCATCTGGTCTCTACAGGAAGCCATGAAGTCTGTTACCTACTTTGTTCGGTGTGAGTAAAACTGGTTTCTCTGGTATCCACTGTTTAGCTGAGTCACTACAGCAGAGATGCTAAGTTAGCACAGAATCACAGAACCACATCAAAACTATTCTACTGACTACATCAGGTTTCTAAACATTTATAGTCCCGTGTTAGAATAAAACTCACCTGTTCAACATCATGAAACGGCTGCTAAGAGAAACACAGAAGCACAAAGAGATGTCAGATGTTTCACACGCTGTGTCTCTAATTGAAAATAAATCAGAGCCCATTCCAGCGGAGTTAATGTCTTTCCTTCCCCTGACACACTATTCACCGGTCGGCTGCTGAAGGTTAATGACCCGTTAACACAGAGAAAGGCAGCGGCCATAAAGAGCCAGCAGTCGTGGTCAACCTTCATTCATCACTGCCTCCCTCCTCCAGCCATCACTCGCATCTAAACCAATTAAGACTGGACTGTAATTGACTGAGTGATAAGTAGTGATGAAGCTGGTCTCAGGCTGGTGATAGTGAGGCTGATCGGAAGAGTCTCACCTCTGACCCAGTCTCTATCTCCCTCCTCCTCTGTAGGCGCTCCACATCATCGATTTCGTACACCTTTATCTCAAAGGGCTCCTTCAGGGGGCCACCCAGTGGGGGCAGGTCCACCCACTGACCCCCTACGTTCCTACCCAGAGAGGAGGTGTCAGGAAGAGAAGCTGGGATCAGACGCCGCCTCTGGAAACCTGATGGATGTGAAATAACAAGTAATCAGTGACTGAAGTCGTTTCTTTCTGTGAGTGTCAGTTATTACTGTCTTCAGCTTTCTTTGCTGATATCTGATTAATAGAAAAACTACAGGCCTGAAAACTGTGAAAGCAAACGCGACATTGTGCTCCACAACTAGAACCTGTTACTGATTATTAAAAACACTTGGTGTCTGTAAATGAGGGGTCAGCACCAGTGACAGGCTGAGGAGGAGTGTGTGTGGGTGTTTATGCTTTGGAGCACTGTGCCGTGGGTGGGTGGGGGGGGGATGTGTGGGCCATAATTGCAGTTGAATATGTACACCAGGAATTGCCGCGGCTTCATGAAATATTCATGAGGCCCAAACGAGGCAGGATTCACAGACTGATGGCAGGCAGATCACACGAGTGCTGATTCCATATGCATCAGGCTGCCACACCTGTGCATCGCTGCGGCCATGAATCACAATCAGCTCCTGAAAGGCTGAAAACGCCACAGCGTCGCCCTAGATAATGTGCATGGACGCATATTATTTTGCAACAATACCAGGCTGAGAGGGAAAGCCATGCAGTGAAATGTCAGGGAAGCGATCGTCCTCTCGTGGAGCAGTAACAGCAGAACTCTTCAATGTGCTCAGCATTCATGAAGTCATTGAACAGACGCTTTCATCCCATCATCACACACTCTGATGGATAAGAGCAACTACTGGAAAAAGCCATAAATATGTAGATTTTCCCCAGAAGATTTGACTTTTATGGCTCTTTCTCTCTCAGAATCAATACACTGAGAAACAGCTGTTGAATGTCAACTCGCAGCATTAAACTTTTTCCGTTAACTGACATAAAACCTAATTTCAATAATAATTGGATTGGATGAAAAAGATTATGCAGCTCTGCCTGTTGAGTCCTAACACAGAAAACTACAAAGAACGCTGAGTTACTGAATGTTACAGCGATAAAGTGGTTTTTATCCAGAGGCAAACAGATTATATTTCCTGTTATCAGCAGATGTCTGGCAGGTACAAAGACACACACAACTCATTGCTGTTCACTTGGTTTGTAGCAACCAGTGAATCTGTGCTGCTGAAAACTAAAGACCTCACGTTTACCTCCAGCTGCTGGACAGATCCTGCACCACAACCTACACGAGCCTACCTGCCTTAATTTACTTATTTATTTCAGCCCCTCTCCCTCGGTTTATACATATTTTCCTATATCACTGTTTCATTATCATTATTATTATTACTTCAGGAGATGATTGTGTATGTGTGTGTATAGATACCCCTCCCACTACCACCACCGAACCTTTACAACAATATACATAGGTAACATAAATCATACCCCTCGCACTGTCTCGGTTTTTGTATTGTGTTTTTGTATTTGATGTTTTCGTACTGTGTACTTTGTGTTTCTCTGTTTGTATAATAAAAAAACCCTTTTGTCCACCTTTTCCTTGGAGGACGTACTGACCGTTACTTCTCTTCTTTGGTGATTTAGAGACTCTGCTTCTGTTGGATGAGGACACTCCACTCTCACTCATAGAGTCATGTGCTGAAGAGGTACTGCCGGTGGTCTCACTGTCCCGGATCATACTCTCGTAGCCGCTGCTGCCCCCGCTGTGATAAAACAGGGCTGTGCGGCCCATGGCGGGGGGCAGCTCCCCACTGAGGATACTGCTATTGTCACTTCCGTGCCCGCTGCTGTAGCGTTGCGGCCTCCGAGGTGCGGTGATCTTGCTGTAAGGTGAGGGTAGTGGTGTGTTGGTAGGTGACCCAGTGATGCTACTGGTTCCACTGTCAGAACCATCATTTCCTGTTGGTCCAAGTTGCCTGCTGATTTGTTTTCTTAGACTTCCAGCTGCTAGTTCACTAACACGACTGTTGGCGGCCCTGCTGATGGCCTGCTTTGTGCCCATGATGGTGCCTCTTCCTGTCCTGACTCCTGTCCCTGAGCGAGCAGGAGCCTTCACTGTCTGAGGTAGACTGGGCTTGCGTACTGTGGCATTATCAGGAGGTTTTAGGGCAGAGCTAAGGCTCTTGGAACTGCTGCCAGACAGTGTTCGTACCTTCAATCCACCAGGAACTGCTGCTCGTGAGCTGTTGATGCCTCTGACCTGCCCCAGTTTGCTTGTAGTTGCAAAGACACCAGGAGCAACTTGTGAGGAAGAAACAGATGTGGAGGTAGAAGCTGGAACCCCAAGTCTTGGCACTGATCTGCTGCATTGGCTTTTTCCTCCTGAAGCAGGGCCAATGTTCTCCCTTAACAGTTCAGGCTTGTATCCCGCTAGGGTTTGACTGTCACATCTCTCCAAAGACATCAAACTTCCAAAGTACTTGGAATGATCTGCTTTGGCTCCTCGTGTCTTTAGGCTTGAAGATGTCCTGGCAGAGCAGTGTTCAGTTTTTAAACCAGATGTTTTGTGACTGAATGAATCTGCTCGATGTCTGATGTTGAATTCATCCTCTGAGGTTGAAAGTTTAAGGGATGAGTTGCTTGTTTTTAAGGCACTTGGAGACAGGACAGTCCTTGTTTTTTGTTCTTGGCTTGACTGTCTAATAGGGGGGGTAGGAGGAGAGAAGTTTCCAGATGCAGAATTGGAGACCATAGTGTTTTTCTGGCCATTTAACTTTTTTCCTAAAGATGCAAACCCAAGTGTTGCTGAAGTGCCTTCATGACCCCACTTTGACTCAGAACTCTGGGGAACAGAAACTGTTCCTAGAGTTGTTGCACCACGGGTGAGTTGTGGCAACTTAATAAGGGTATCTCCTCTCCTGCCGCTCGACTTCTCACAACCGTCCACAACCCTCTGAGCTGAAGGCAATCCTTGTGCCTTTGGAGGTCGAGGTACACTGTTACTGTTCCCCCCAGGCCTCTTAGAGGAAACAGTCATCATGCCATTTCTTGGTGGCTTACCTGCAGAGAGAAACTCAACCTCTCTAAAATCAAAGTGACTGCTTCCCTGAAGCAACAAGTCATCATGTTTGCCTTCCTGTCTGCTGTAACCCACAGCTCCAGATGAGGTAGGCTTTGTTTTCCTGGGAAGACTTGGATGGGTAGTGTGGTGAAGGATCTGGGCTGACGTGGTATGACTACTGACTTTGACCTTCACAGAACCTTTGCAAGAAGATTTGGTTGAGTCAGTGGAAGGAGGGCACTTGATAAAAGAGTGTTTATTTGGAGTAGCTGGATCAGTGTCTGGCTCTGGAAAACAGACACCACTATCATTCAGGGTGCTTTTGATGCCATGCTGCAAATATGGCTGTTTATGAGACATACTTGGCAAAGTCAGTGTTGGTGCATTTTCTGTGGCCACATTTCTGTTCCTTGAGTAAAGCCTGTTTGTTGGAGGAGTGTTTTCACTTTCAGTGGAGTCAGCGCTCTCTTCAGTTGGCCATGAGCCTACAGATAACTGCCCAATGCTGCGCTGGGAAAACATCTCCTGGTTAACACTTGTCGCAGGTCCCATGGCTCCTTGTTGAGTAGTGTAAGCGTCATACTCGTCATTAATACTGCTGATTATGCTCACTGGGTGGGAGCCAGAGGTAAAGGCCTGCAGAGCACTAGCGCTATTGAAGCTGAGGAGGTTGGTTGGGTGGCCATTGTCAGGCACAATGCCATGTGGAAGCTCCTCTATAATCGTAAAAACTAGCTCGTCCTCCCCATTCAGCTCAACAGGCTGCTGCAATGTAACTGTGGTTCTCATAAAGTCCCTGTTTGGCCATCTTCCTAACTGAGATGCTCGGAGATTATTGAGCTCTGCAGGGCGGCTGTCTGTATACGGGACCCTTTCCATGCACAGTGACCCCGGTGCTTGACCTTGTTTTAGTGGTTGTTGACTCATACCTGCTGTGGGAGTCCTACCAACAACCTCTCCAGGCAGAGATCCCATCCGGGCTGTCCTAGGGGCAGAGGGTGAGGCTAAGGACTTGGGTACTGCTCCACTGAGGTAGACCTTTTCTCGAACTACAGGCTCTGAGTCTTGAGACAAATTGACATTGGGCTTTACCACCCATGGCTGAAAAAGAGTGGCTGAAAGTTTCTCCCCGTCTGCATGTGTCCGTTCGGAGGTGTCCATGAAGCCATCAGCTGAAGGGAATTTGAATTGTTCATGATGGTTTTTTGTGTATGTGCTTTCTAGGAACATTTGGTAGGAGTTTCTGGGTAAAGTGTCTGTGGGTTTCACAGATTCGGTTTGAGTCCTTATTGCTGCTGTTTGTGCTGCTTTTCCCTCTGTACTGACTGTGGTTGGGCCTTCACTGCCGTCAATGCAGTCGAGTCTCTCCTGCAGCTCTGCAAATGTATTACATTTTAAGTGATCGCCATCGGACCTGGGGGAGTCCTTAACTCGCTTTTTGTTCAGGGAGGGGATGATGGGAACAAAAGATGGGGGTCCCTCATTGTCGGTCAGTTCTCGGTCTGAGATCGCTGTCCCTCCAGGTCCGACATAGATGACGGTGTCACAGGAGTGTTCGCTGCTGGGCGAATAGTCAGGATCGCTGGAGAGTAGCAGGGGCGTGTCTGGGTCAAGGGCCACAGTGCGAGGGTGGAAGGATCGAAGATGAGGAGGTCGACGGGATGGACCATCCTCACAGGAACTCTCCCCTCCGGATGAGCTAGAGGCGTACTGCAGGTAAATCAGAAATAAGACTTAACAAACTAACAACACGTCAACCACATCAAGGCAGCATTGTTTGTCTCAACAGTGTGAGGTCAAACCTGGACTCTGTGGACTAGATTAAAATAATGTCAATGAGACGAACAAGCTTGTAACTCATATTTCTATAAATTATTATATTATATGGCTCCTTCGATCTATAACATAACAATACAGCGCATCAGTCTACATAATGAGGGCGAGAGTCGATCTCATCTCACCACAGTGTTGTGGTTGCTGGAAGAACATGGATGTAGATTATCTGTCACAGGAAGGTGGAAAAACGTCATGAGACTTTGACGTTTGTACATTGGTGAAAACAGGATGAAACATAATGAGAAAAGTCTCAAACCCTGAGTTTGAACTCTTTTTAAAAAATAGAAAAATATATTAAAGATTTGATATTCTCTATGCAATTGCCTTCGTAACGTTTAGTTTCACCTTGATGTGAATTTAATTGAATAATGATTATAATGAATACATTTTGTTTGGACAGCTGCTGGACCTGTTTTGACCTGGAATGTTTTTCCTGATTTTAAAATATGCTTGTACGGAAATGATATACAGAATTATATTAAAGGAGTGTTATTCATTATTTTCTCATTTTTAAAACGCATCTTTTAAGACAAAGCTAATTGTCTATAACTATCCATGTATAGTACTTTAAATACACACATTCATATCTACTGTGCTCATATTGCAATCAAACTGATTCGTATGAGTGAACGAATGAGGTCTTCTACGGAATCTCCAGCTCACAGAGCTGCAGAAATACGGCCTGAATAAATCATGAGGTACCTTGGCCTTCTTCTTCTTCATGCGATGGATGCGGGAGGCCAGCTGCACCGTGGTCAGCGTCTCCACGTAGTTTGCCGGGGAGTCGGAGATGTGGGCGATCATGGTGGTTCGACAGTTGATGTTGCCCAGGGACTCGCTGAGCAGCATGGTGAGCTTGCTGTCCCTGAATAATACATCAAGAACCCCCTTGTTAGTCAAAAAGAGAGGGAGAAGAGAGTGAAGACACCCCCGGCCTAGGAAACCCCCGTGGGATCCCAGAAACCATTCATCGCTCTACGCAACAGTTTGACACAGACGGGTAAAAGGAATCGGAATGATCTCTGATCTCACGTTAATGAAGATACTCTGAACTATGCTGCAAAAAAATCAGGGCACAGCTTCAGTTTCTTCATTTCAGTTTGACAATCCAAGCATTTTCTCCTTTAATAAGACATCCAGCCGTTTTCTAACCCAATGTATTAATGAGTTTACTACAGGCTGAATGAATCATTTAATGAGATGATTAAAAACAGACTGAGTCTCATCTCTGTCCTGTTGACTGCAAACACTCCCCCCCTCCACTCTCTGGTTCGTCCGTGACCTCTGACCCTTGCTGGGTTTGTTAACATTCCCTGCGCGTGAGGTCCTCGTACCTGTAGGGAATGTGCTTGGCCCCATTGGCGAGGGCGAGGATGACGTTTCCCAGTGCTGGCAAAGACAGACACTGCCCCCCACCTCCCTCTCTGGTCCTGCTGATGTCCGTTTCACAGCTCCCCAAATCCAGGAGGTGAAGACGACTCCGTCTGGAAACTGAGAGACGGAGAGGGACGTTTTTTAAAAGACAACATGCTCAATAGCTTATTAGCGCTGAAAGATGTGTCGATGAGTGGATTTGTTTGTAATGAAACTCTAATCATTGATCAGTTTGAACATACAGATAAACACCGCTCCTGTTATGAATGAACGCCTCATTAAAGTCGAGCCTGAGTCGTGTTGTGCAGCCGAGAATCTGTTGTCAGAAACATGACTGAATGAAGTATCGGTCATTAACGATGGGTTAGGAGGAAAGACTGAAGAGTGATCTGCACCATCAGTGAGCAGCTTTCTCATGACAAAGATCCGTCTGATATCTCTGCTCGTTCGTTTCATTAAGTCTGAGCAATGATGGTCTGGACGATCATCCGACCACATCAGCAGGATTTAGAAAGTGCTGAGAGCGGCGGTGTGTAAACACTGCAGGACGCGCAGCTTTCAGGCCTCGTTAGCCATGCAGATTTATTCCAGAGCAGCAGCGAAACACTAATAACTAATGTGTGTAGGTAGACGTGGGTGGAGGAGGTGGTGGAGCGTAGCCTCTCTGCTTCATAAGGGTCTCGTTGGACACGTGTGCAGCTTCACATGAAGCTAATTAGCGTCTACATTTTTGGAAATAGGTGTTAGAGGGAGCTGCCAGGTTCGATTTGATTCTTTCGTGATGGGTCGAGATCCAGAACCAGCTGGACTGATGTTGACGGGGTGAAACTGTCCAGATGTCTCTAATTAAGAAAACAGAAGGGCATTTTCTGATGGTTCTTTAGATTTTCGCTGGGCTCGTTGTGACCTTTACGTTTCTCTTCTTATTTTCGTTTCAGCTTTAAAATAGATTTTTAGGTTCAAGGTTAAAAGACTCGAACATCTGAAGAATCTGAATCATTTCTGTTGGTGATTCTCTCTCTGGACTTTCTGTCCTCACTTCTCTGTCTCCCAAATCCAGACCCCTCTTCTCTCTCCTCTGTCTCCTGTTGGGTTTTCTGCATTATTTTGTTTATATACACTCATATTTTTGCCAGGTCATAAACCTGCTGTGAAAAGTGCCCTGAAATGACTTTTTGGCGCTTTACAAATAAAGAGGAATTGAATTGAATTAATTTATTGTGACTGGATGTTTCTGTCGACTGAATCCTCTGCACCTCACTGGTCTCCAGTTACTCACGTGCTGCCTTGTTGCTCTTGTCCAGTCTCTCCTGGTACAGCTGCAGGGTGAACAGGAGGTGCGAGTTCCTCCGAACCTGCTGATCATCCGGTGTCCGGCTGCTTCTTCTCGCCGCCAGGGCGGCGTCTAGGAAGAACGCTGCTCGTTCAGCACTGGTCGCCCGGAGCTCTGTCTGGTTCTGCAGCTGAGGGACGAGGGACGGAACGTGGAAAAAGATGAGAAGGAGACAAAGAAAAGGACGATTCAGACACTGTGATGAAAAAATGAACAGATTCGATCAGCTGTGCTGCAAAATTTCGTTCAGATGGTTTAATTGACGTCGCAAAAGCTTAAAACCACAGAAACAGCAATTTCACAATTAATCTGTCATAAAAAATAAACATGACTGGTTTATCAGAAATAAAATGAAAACAGCTCAAACAGAACGAGGAGACGAGGAGATGAGGAGGATGAAGAATGTAGAGAAGGAGGAACTGAGAGACGGGAGGAACCCGGGGGAAAAGGAATAAGGAGAAAACCAAGACTAATTGGACAGTTGTGGTCAGAGATGAAGTCTCCAGGGTGAAGGGGGTCAGAAAGAAGGAGGAGGAGGGAGGAGGAGGAGGGGAAGGAAAGGAGACAAGAAGAGGATATGAAGAGGAGACTAGAGGTAAAAAAAAGTCCCCTTTTTCAGCAGATTATTATTTTTACTTTGTGTAACTGCAGGATGACGCTCCTGTGCTTTTATTTTGAAATTACTGTACTGTAAATGTAAAGGTTTGAATGAAACATTTAATTTAACGGGAGGAAGCAGTCTTTTCTTTCCCTACCTGGGACCCACACAGCGGGTCTTCTCTCAGTGACACCGCAGGGCCCGGGGCCTCCTGGTGGCCCCCGGAGGAGCAGGAGAGTTCAGCCAGGAGGTCTGTGAGCGTCTCCTCCCGGCCACAGATCTCCACAGCAGACACTGTGATGGAGAAACGGGCTCCGGCCTTTTCCCTCCGCTCCTCGATCACTTTATAGAGCCAGGAGACGGCGGTCGGAGCCACGCCCAGACTCTGTGTAGAGCAGTCCCGACCAATCATGGTGTAGGTCTTACCTGTGGAGGGCGGAGCCACAACAACAGTCACGTGATTTGTTACAGAGGAAACAAAGTGTGTGTCGGTGTCGAGCAGGTACCGAGGTCAGCATGTCCGAAACAGAAGATGCAGCCGTCGGCTCCGTTGACCACCGACTGGATGACCTCCGCTACCGTCCCCGAGCACACCTCCGCCTATCAGGACGGAGAGCCACTTTGAATCAACCAATCACAGCGCAGCTCACACAGCTTCTGAACTGACAGCTGTTCAGGATCCAACATCATGACACGGCAAATAAATCAGAAGATTTCTTATCAGAATCTACAGCAGCAGAAACTCTGTGTCTCCTCCCGTCACACGCTGTCTGCTTCTCGTCTGTCTCCTGCTCGTCTGTCTCCTGCGCGTCTGTCTCCGGCTCGTCTGTCTCCGGCTGAACAACATGCTGCACTCACTGCTCCCCGATCAAGAGCTCAAACATTAACCTGTCTTCAGGTCTCACCTGTGACGCATCCTGGGAGAAGACGGCGTCAAAAGTGAAGGTCTTTGATGCAGAGGCTGACGATCGTCTCTGAGCGGAGGACGAGGGTCCGGCGGCCGACGCCTCGCAGAGACTGAGCTGCTTCTTTCTGCTGTCGACCTTGAGGAAGGACAGGGTCTCTGAGGACTCGCTGCTGTGGACCGAGCAGATCCGGACCATCACTCTGACCTGGAGACGGACACTTTAGCTAAAGACCACATGTACGTGCAGAGAGGTAATGCTCAGATAAGACCTGAACAAGCTGGGACTCAGGACTCAGGACTCAGGACTCAGGACTCAGGACTCGCCCCCCCACAAAGAGCTTTCAGCTGTTTGTCCTGCTGCCTGTGAGACATTTCTCTGCAGCAGGGATTCAAACCAGCAGCCTGTGTGTGAGTCACTGATGGATTTTATGGCTCTGTCACGGCGCTGCTGACTCGGCGCTCCGCGGCGGCGAGGAGGTCAAGTTTAAAGCCAATAACAATCTGAAACGCAGCAGTTTTTAAACGATGTGTTGCTGCGAGCCAGCAGAGCGAATCATCACTGCGGCGCCGCGGGAAGCAGCTGATCTGCAGCGCGGCGCAGGTTTAAATCAGATTCTGTTTGTGGCGTTTCACCACTCTCGCCCACACACAGTGAAGAGAGAGAGTCCACAGAGAAGAGACTCGTTTGAACCTCAACAACAGAGTTTGAACGCGAGGAGAAGGTCGAGGAGAGTTGAGCTCGTTCTAACGAGTTCCCTGAAAGTTCCTCTCGTGTGTGATGAACGTGAATAATTTACAGTGAATTAAAGCTGTGACACACTGAACGTTTGTTCACCGCCCGATAAGTTTCTTCATCAAACGATGATGAGCTGCCGCGCAGAGAAAACCCGTTTCTCAGAGCCGCTCACTGGGGACGTTGTCTCTGCAGGAGGAGGAGGAGGACGAGCAGGAGGAGGAGGAGCAGGAGGAGGAGGAGCAGGAGGAGGAACAGGAGGAGGAGCAGGAGGAGCAGGAGGAGGAGGAGCAGGAGGAGGAAGCAGGAGGAGGAACAGGAGGAGGAGCAGGAGGAGCAGGAGGAGGAGGAGGAGGACGAGCAGGAGGAGGAGGAGGAAGCAGGAGGAAGAGCAGGAGGAGGAACAGGAGGAGGAGGAGCAGGAGGAGGAGGAGCAGGAGGAGGAAGCAGGAGGAGGAGCAGGAGGAGGAACAGGAGGAGGAGCAGGAGGAGGAGGAGGAGCAGGAGGAGGAGGAGGAACAGGAGCAGGAGGAGGAGGACGAGCAGGAGGAGGAGAGGCGGGGGGAGGAGGAGGAGGAGAAAGCAGGAGGACGAGCAGGAGGAGGAGCAGGAGGAGGAAGCAGGAGGACGAGCAGGAGGAGGAGGAGAAGGAGGAGGAGCGGGAGGAGGAGCAGGAGGAGGAAGCAGGAGGACGAGCAGGAGGAGGAGCAGGAGCAGGAGGAGGAGGACGAGCAGGAGGAGGAGGAGCAGGAGGAGGAGAGGCAGGAGGAGGAGGAGGAGGAGCAGGAGGAGGAACAGGAGGAGGAGCAGGAGGAGGAGGAGGAGGAGGAACAGGAGCAGGAGGAGGAGGACGAGGAGGAGGAGGAACAGGAGCAGGAGGAGGAGGACGAGGAGGAGGAGGAGAAAGCAGGAGGACGAGCAGGAGGAGGAGCAGGAGGAGGAGCAGGAGGAGGAAGCAGGAGGACGAGCAGGAGGAGGAGGAGAAGGAGGAGGAAGCAGGAGGAGGAGCAGGAGGAGGAGCAGGAGGAGGAGGAGGAGCAGGAGGAGGAAGCAGGAGGACGAGCAGGAGGAGGAGCAGGAGCAGGAGGAGGAGGAGCAGGAGGAGGAGCAGGAGGATGAGGAGCAGGAGCAGGAGGAGGAGGACTCTGTCTAACTCTGTCCAAGTGAACAACACTAACTGGTCTCTGGTCTCATAGTATCTCACGGGTCATAACTGACGGGACCAGAGTCGTCTGGAGGCTTTGGCTGAAGAACAGCTTCCTGCTCCTCAGGACGAACGGTCCAGGACCAGAGGGAGAGCATCGTCTGATCTGATCTCAGAGCAGCAGCTCGTCCGGACTCTGCGGCGCGGCTCGTTAACCCTTTAAACCGACTTATATCAGAGACCGACGTCTGAGTCCAGATCCTTTCATCAGACGCAGCCGTGTAGTTATTAGCCGCTACAGACGGAGGAGCTGTTTCACACCTTCAGCACCGAACACAGCGTGGTCAGTCATCAGAACCAGGATTTTAGTTTCTGCCTGTTCAGTCCATGAACCTTCGAACACAGAGACCTTTCATCAGCACAGGAAGCTCCTTCATCCAGACGACCCTGTGACCCCTCCCACCCTCCCACGCCCCCCCAACCCACGTCCCCGTCGCTCAGACTGAATTCCTGAGATTCCAGCAGCCTGAGAACCAGCTCATCTGGATTCTGGACTACATGACATCATACCTTCCCCATCCCTGGTGTGTCCTTGACCTTTGACCCAGCCCGTAGGAGGCATGGTGGGACGGCAGGCGGGGACAGCTGCAGGGCCCCGCTGAAGCCCCCGGTGTACACCAGCACCCCAGGGGCCTCCCCAGGTGGGGAGGGGGCCCCGGGCTGGGACTTCTTCCTGCGGGACAGACTGAGTTTCTGAGCTGCCCTGAAGAGACAAAACACGAGAGACACAGAAGATCACACAGAGCTGAGCACGGCTTCATGGAAGACATCCTTACGGGGACGTCCTCAGGAACACGTAAGACATCCCGAAGGAGACGTTCTGATATGAAAACATTAACAGCACCGACGTGGCGATGAAGTGGTGAAAATGCCAGGTTTAAAGAAATGTATCACATTTTAGTTGTGACGTGTGTCTTGAGGACGTGTGTCTTGAGGACAGACTGGACCTGCTGCTGCCTGCTGTGAATGAACCGGGGAGCGGATGGATTCGACAGAACCGAAGTGTTGAAACTGCTCAAACTCAGGTCTGACATCATTAGAGGAGACAGAGTCTCCCCACACTCCTCCTCTTCTTCGTCCCTCCGTCCTCCTCACCGAGTCCAACGAGAGAACAGAGTGTGTAATTACAGTCGGCAAGAAGGACGGAGAGTATACGGCCTCGGGGAACAAACCCACTGTGGAACATCCATCACCGCGGCGCTGCAAGGTGAACGTGTGCGTCTGCACTGCTGACATTCAAAACCTGCCTCCTCTTTTTGTGTATCTCTAGTGATTCTCTACAGGACCTGGTATCAGAACCGTTATTTCTCTAGAACTGATCCGTCTCAGCTGCAAACAGGAACCTGAAGTCAGATTCTAACAAACAGATTAGTCTGAGAATGTGTAAGAACTGAGCCGCAGGAATGGATAGAACCCGGTGTACGTACTGCAGAACAGGTCATTAATAACTCAATAATTTCTTGTTAATTACTCATTAATAACATTAATTACTCAACAATTACTCATTAATAACTCCTTACTTTACAGTTAGTTACTTGATTTTGCAGTAAAATGTCAGAGAAAGTCCCAATTAAAGTTCTTTAATTCTGGAGTCGTCTCCCGTCTGTGACTCACCATCATCTGTTCCTGACAAACATTTACTGACAGGAAGTAACGCTGATACTCACAGTTCCTTCCAGTCCATTATCTGCTTAAAGTTCTTTGCTGCAACAAGAAACCTGGTCCAAACGTGTTTTCATCCTCACGCATCATTGTAAAGAACAAAAAGAGGGAACGTGCAGAGAACCTGGAGGCTGACAGGAGCCGAGACGCGTTCCACGGTGAAACACGGATCCAGAAAACCGTCTGAACCGACGTCCAGATCTACGCGTAGCTTCGTGTGTTTAGAGGATCCATCGTTTTAAGTTGGTGTCAGTGATTCTGTCAGTTCTGTCATCAACACGTTTCAGGCCAACATGAGAACGACTAATCGACTCCATCCTGTCAACAGGTCAGACTTTCACGTCATTCCCGCCTCAGTCCTGAAAAATGTGGGAGAATTCCAAGACTTCCCTCAGGTCTTCAGTCAAACTTTGTGTCTGTTCTGGGTTCTGAGTGGCTCCACGTGCTTTAAAGGGACATATGTGATTATGCTGCAGTCCAAATGGGTCTGGCACACGTCAGTCCAGCACCGGTCCAGTCCCGACCTCAGGAAAATGGTTCTTCATGACGGGTTTCTCCCAGTTCATCACTTCATCCTCTGACCTGAAGTCTGGCAGATCTCAGTCGGTCCCAGCAGCTCGAAGTTTTCACAGGGAAGCGGGTGGAGTCCGTGCTGGAACATGACCCACGGAACAGGCGTCCCCCGGAGACTGGACCGGGTTTATTTCTGTCTCCGTCCTTCTGTCAGCAGCATCTTGGAGCCAGGTCTTGCACCAAATCTCACCTGGAGAATTCAGAGCCGTCGTCTGTTCCTGCAGCTCAGATACAATCACTCTCCCAACTTATCGTTTGACCTCCTTCTGTCCCTCCACCTCTCTTTCTTTTACCTCGTCCTCTTATCTTCCTCCACCCTCCTCTTCTCCTTTTCCACTTTAACTCGTTTCCTTCTTTCGCTCCATTTTCTTTCCTCCCCCCTCTCCCACCTCTCCCTCTCTCTTCTCTCCTGTCGCTCCTCAGTCTGTTCCTGCAGTATCGCAATGCCTGTCTTCTCCACCCCTCCCTTCCTCTTCCTCCTCCTCCTCTAACTCTAAAAAAAGGGGGAGAGCGAGGGATGAAGAGGAGCAGCAGCAGCAGAGGAGAACCGAAGGATTAAGAACGAGGTGGAAATGAGCGAGTGAATGAAGAGCGGGTGGATTCCTGCTTCTTGCTGCTGTTGTGGTTGCTGGGAAACACTGGCGATGCTCCAACACCCCCCCTCCCCTCTGTCCGTCTGCCTCACTCACCTTCCCTCCCTCCCCCCTCTCTTTTCACAGCCCCACCTCTTCGTTGGTTCGACACAGCAGCTGTGAAAAACACTGTTGATCGCCCGACTTGATCCCTTCATCCCTCCCTCTCTCACTCTCTCTCTCTCTCTCTCTTTCTCTTACACACACACACACACACACACACACACACACACACACACTATGAATACTTCATGAGATGACAGCTCCCCCCAACTGATGCCCCCACTGCTGGACTTCAAAGATGCTTAGCTTATGTGTGTGTGTCTGTGTGCGTGTGTGTGTGTCTGTGTGCGTGTGTGTGTGTCTCTGTGTGTGTGTGTGTCTGTGTGTGTGTGTCTGTGTGTGTGTGTGTGTGTGTGTGTGTGTGTGTGTCTGTGTGCGTGTGTGTGTGTCTGTGTGCGTGTGTGTGTGTCTGTGTGTGTGTGTGTGTGTGTGTCTCTGTGTGTGTGTGTGTCTGTGTGCGTGTGTGTGTGTCTCTGTGTGTGTGTGTCTGTGTGTGTGTGTGTGTGTGTGTGTGTGTGTGTGTGTCTGTGTGCGTGTGTGTGTGTGTGTGTGTGTGTGTGTGTGTGTGTTTCTGTGTGTGTGTGTCTGTGTGTGTGTGTGTGTGTGTGTGTGTCTGTGTGGGTGTGTGTGTGTGTGTGTGTGTGTGTGTGTGTGTGTGTGCGTGTGTGTGTGTGTGTCTGTGTGCGTGTGTGTGTGTGTGTGTGTGCGTGTGTGCGTGTGTGTGTGTGTGTCTGTGTGTGTGTGCGTCAGTGAAGATCCACTGACCCACTTCCAGTCCAGTTCTGATCAGTCCAGAAAACGGACTCTGACCCATTAATGACACTTTCTTCTTCTGCTGCTTAAATAATTTTCACGAGGTCGAGTTTTCGTCACGACATGAAACTAGATTTCAACAACAAATAAAAATCACAGTGTGATGAAGAACGTTCTTCGTGTGGGTCAAACACGTCCAGATCAGAATCTGAGTCTGGAGCCGTGCAGCTTTAAACCAGGTCTGCTGCTCCAGACTGGGTTTAAGCCAAATACGTCTTTGTCTCGTTAGCTCCACCTGTCAGCTGCTCCACCTCTGCACCACCAGCTTTCATCTTCCTGTTAATTATCCTGTCCCCGCCCTCCTCACTCTGACTCCAGCTTCAGGGAGTCAGCCCGGTCCACACAGAATCACCAGAACCCGACACTGAACAGCTGGAGACATGTTGGTGATGTTGGACACGACGGCACTGGGGACGGACCGGTCGTCAGGTCCAAACCCTTTTTTTCGGACTCCCTTTGAGGAGCGTATCTCACGGCTGTGGGGCGGTTCTGTGGCCCGCTGTCGAGTTCTGGTGGACAGCAGTGAACTAGAGGAGCAGCCGACGCCTCGCTTCCCTCCGGCCTACATCTGTTAACATGAAACATCCAGCTCCAGCAGGCCCGCGGCTCACAGTGGACCTCCTCTCTCACTGCTCCCAGGGTCGGGGGTTCGATTCCCGGCAGGCTGAGATGTGATAAAACATCCCTCGTATTCTCTTCCCTTTTCCTACATTAGCTTTTAGTGTCCAGAACCGAATGGACCGGGCTGCATTACTACAGGCTCGGACTCGTGTGTCACTGACATCAGAACATGCTGCAGCTCTCGCGTCCTCTGAATTATGGACGACTTGTCTTCTCCTGCTTTGATGGAGCTGGAAGCTGAATGTTGGATGAGCTCGTTTCATGTGAGGAGACATTCAACGTTCATACGTTCATTATCTGACACACACAGAGAAACCGCCTCATCTCCACGGAGACGGAGCTCATCAGGTTCACCGGGACGTTCACAGGTTTGTCAGTGAGCAGCAGCAGAAGAGACACGACCAACAGATGGAGGCGCCTCCACCCTGTAGGAAGGTGTTCTGATGGCAGGAAGCCTGGAGTCCAGCTCCTCAGACACAGACACACCTGGTTCTGTTCTTCCTAACATGTGTGACACCTGGCGTTGCTGCTTCCTCAGGATAGATCAGGTTCTGTTGAACCGTGTTCAGAACCTTCGTTGTTTCTGTTCAGCCCTGGATCAGGTCCGGTGACCTGGTTTTACCTGTTGGTTTTGGCTGAAGATTCATTCTTAACAGACCACTCTCGCGTTGCGTTCACTGACCTGATGAAGAAGGCGGCTGCAGCGGACGGCGGCTCGCTGGTCTGCGTGGCGACGCTGTGAGCTGCTGGTCTGACGTCCGCGCTCGGAGCGGAACCTTTCACGTAGCCTCCGTCTGAAGTCGAAACCTGAGAGACGAGAGACGCAACCCTGAAACTGGGAGACAACTGCCTGACAGTCGCCGTGGTTACAGGAGCATTTCACCTCTGTCTGAACCCAGAGTCTCACACAACACGGGAAAAACAAGGTGGATAAAAATATGTTTTAAATTTGAATCAGCTCTCGTCTCAAACGTTCTGCAGCTTTTCCTGAAACCTTCACATCTCATACGAACACACACGCAGGGACACACACACACACACAGACACACACACAGGGACACACACACAGACACACACACAGGGACACACAGACACACATACACACACACACACACACACACACAGACACACATACACACACACACACACACACACACACACACACACATGTGTGTGTGTCTGTGTGTCCCTGTGTGTGTGTGTGTGTGTGTGTGTGTCTGTGTGTGTGTGTGTGTCTGTGTGTGTTCTTGTAAAGATGTGACGTCCATGCAGATCCCCCCCCCCCTGCTTACCGTGGTCTGCTGGGGTCCAGGTCTGCAGCAGGAGACCCTCCACACTCCTTCCAGGTAATTACTGGGGAGGGGTGTGACCGTGGCCAGCCCTCTGACTCCGCCCCCACCCAGGTAAGTGCTCTGAACTTCGCCCCATCCCCACGGGGCCCCGCCACCCCTCCGCTGCTCCTCGTGTGTCCATCTCTGCTGCTTCACCGGCAGCTCCTCGCTCACCCAGCTGCACTCAGAGGGGGGGGGTGTTGGAACGATGACGGTGGGGACAGTTGGGGCGGCAGGACGAGGAGACATGTCCCTGCTGAAGCCCAGAGCCCGGCGCAGAGCGAGACGCCTCAGCTGCTGGAAGGAAGCGCCGCACACGTCACAGCAGGCGTCGACGGACGCATGGTGCCCGCGGCGAGGCGGCTGCAGCCTCTGGAGCTTATCGAAGAGGAAGGAGGCGTACGCCGGGTCCTGGAGGGGGGGGGGGGGGGGGGGCGACAACA
>JAUMTR010000016.1:16101410-16125655 GCA_032270685.1 Microctenopoma stevenorrisi
CAACCTGTGGCCGTCGAGTTACACTTGGAGCAAAGACCTGGAACATTAGTGTAGATGTGATCGATGCACGATGACGTTATTTTGCCACCTATTTTCATCGTCACCCTGGTAGGATCCTGTACGAGCTGTGTCAGACCTGTATTACCAAGTTTCTGTATCTTACTTTCTGATTTCTTATCTAGCCAATCAATGTTAAAATCCCCCAGTAGAAAATTGTCTTTCTCCTCCCTACATATTTTTTCTGCTGCTTTACAAATCTCATCCAAGTAGTTTGATTTGGAACGTGGTGGTCTGTAACAACAACCCACTAACACCGGTTTATCGCCAGGCAGGTGGATCTGAACCCAGATCATCTCTATGTGAGGAAGCATCAGGTCCGGACGTAATTTACCTGGAATCTGGTTTTGAATGTAAAGAGCTACGCCCCCCCCAGACCTGTCTCTGTCCCTCCTGTACAGACTGTATCCTCTGATATTGAGGTCAGTGTTCTCCACGCTGGGGTCTAGATGAGTTTCAGAGAGAGCCAACACGTGAATCTGGTGACAGGTTAGAATGTAATGGATGTCAGAAATCTTGTTTCTGAGGCTGTTGATGTTCAGATGAGCTATAGATAAGTTTCTGTACAGAAGATCCGGGCTGAAAGCCGGTTTAGCCATGATCAAAGAAGCCGTTCACACGGACACAGGAGTCTGTTGGTCTGTCAGTGATCAGTGACGTGTGGCAACTGTGGCAACTCGTGTCTCTGACAGCACTTAGCTGAGGACGGAGTTCATCACACCAAGTCTTCAGGTGTCTGTTGATGTATAGTGAAGAACAGCAGCTCCTCTCTAATCCTGGATCATCCACCTGAAACCTTCAGTCTCACTTCTCTTCACTGGAATAAGACACAGAGACAGCATAGCAATTAATCTATTATGAAAACAGTGGATATATTTTCCAACAGGAAGGAGAAGCTTTAATTTACTTTACTTTTCTTGGCAGACGCTTTTATCCAAAGTGACTTACAGGGAGCTAGACCTTCTGCACTCCAGTCTGACGCTTAACCATTGAGCTACCAGGCCACTGGTAGCTAATTGTGAAAAAAAACAACTGCATCTCAAAATGGTTTCATTCAAAGCAAATGTTTCACCAACTCCAGAGGAGGTAAAACATCACCAAGAAACCTAACAGTCCAGCTGCTTTGGATAAAACCGTTTTGAGATAACCATAACCTGGATGACTGAGAACCTTCACAGATATTTAACAATTGAATCATTTATTAAAACGGTTAAAGGTTGAAACCACTGCTCCCACTGTAGATCAACAGCTCTGAAGCTTCTGAAAATACCTTAATAATAGCAATAATAATAATACATTTTATTTGTGGGCGCCTTTCTACAACCCAAGGACACCTTACAGAGCATAAAAAATAAACAATCGTAAAAACATACACACACATACAAAATAAAAGCCCTAGGAAAAGTAATAGGAACCAGGAATTGACAACAAGTAAATCAGTGTCTAGAGAGAGTAGACCAGCTTAAACAGATGAGTTTTTAGTTTGGACTTGAAAAGGGGAAGAGCGGCTGTATTTCTGATTTGGGTGGTAGACTGTTCCAAAGCCGTGGAGCAGAGTGGCTGAAAGCTCTGCAGCCCATGGTGGAGAGTCGGGCAGAGGGAACAATGAGGTGAGTGGTAGATGAAGACCTGAGAGAACGGGAGGGGCAATGTGAAGCAGATCCGACAGGTAGGGGGGGCAGGTTATGTATGCATATGAAGGTGAGGAGGAGTATTTTGTAGTTAATTCGGGATTCTATGGGCAACCAGTGGAGCTGTTGAAGGACTGGGGTGATGTGTTCTCTGGATGGTGTACGAGTTATGATCCTGGCTGCAGAGTTCTGAAGGAGCTGGAGTTTAAGGAGGGATTTTTTGGGTAGACCATGAAGAAGGGAATTACAGTAGTCAATGCGAAAAGTGACAAGACTATGGACGAGGACAGAAGCAGCGTGGGGAGTGAGGAAGGGGCGGAGTCGATTAATATTGCGTAGGTGGAAGAATGCGGACCGGATTATGTTATTAATGTGAGACTGAAAAGACAGTGTTGTCAAGGATGACGCCCAGACTCTTCACCTGAGTGAAAGGAGGGATGGGAGAATTGGCGATATTGATGGAGAAATTGTTGCTTTGGTTAGAGTAAAAGAAGTCCCAACTAATTCAGTTTTATTACTGTTAAGTTTGAGAAAATTAGAGGAGAACCACGATTTAATCTCCAAGAGAGAGTCAGAAAGGATGGAAAGGGGTTTGGTGGAGATATAGAGCTGGGTGTCATCTGCATAACAATGGAAATTGATATTATATTTGCGGAATATGTGGCCGAGAGGAAGCATGTAGTTAACCTTATCTAGAAGAAAGGAACATGTGGTGACATGGGAACATACTCATATGACATAACTAAAAAGTTGTACTGAGCTGGTTGTTTTGATGTGTGGTAGGAGGCTGCAGTCTGTGCTGTGGGCTTATCCTGTGTGGTTTGTGTGTGACATCTCAACATGGGAGCAATGGCGAGATGGAGGTAGAACTGATGTAGTGGGTTAGAAGACAAAATGCTGCTGAGCTGCAAAGCCATGTTTATGAAGCATCATCATGTAACTAATTACTGTATTAAAAAATGTAAATCTAAAGGTGACATCAGGCACGGATTAATGCACAAGCTGTCATACGCTGTAGCCTAGGGGCCCAATGTGTACAAGGGCCCTGGATTGGCCAGATTTTTATTTATTTATTTTTTATTTGTCTAAGAAAGCCGCCTCTCTGACGCTCATTGGCCAACAGCTGATGTAGCCCTGTCAGTTTTGCATTGATGTAACACGACACCACCACTCTTTTACTTTTTGGAGTAACAGCAACATATCAACCAAATATCAGAAATATAATATGTTAGCACCGCATAAATATATATCTGTTAATAAACTGCAGTGGTGCAGACAGAACATGTTGATTCATTTGAAACCAATCGTTTGATACCACGGTAAAGTTAGTTGTGGGTTGAATATACGACAGATATTGAGCAGCGAGTGTTGTTGCTCAGATTCACCTGGGGCTGGGAACAAAGCTATGGGTAGCTCTTGTCCGTGTATGAGCAGAGACTTTAGGGACCATCAACAAGTTACTGATCAAAGATGTCCAAAAACTGAAAATTTTAATGCATCAATTCTTTAAGATAGACGCCTTGTCATGTGTAACTGATTACAAGACACAGAAGCACTAAGTGAGTTATGTTGCTGTGGTAACGTTTAGACAAATGTTTACAAACAAGAAAAATAGAGGGACGAATAGCTCCACAAAATCCGACATGAGGGAAAAAACAATAGGTCATACTTGGACCAATCTGTGGTCATCTTTGTTGAAAATTCAATAAGGAAGATCTTTATACTCACCCTCTGACAGGATTTCCAAGTAAATCTATTCCACAATTCCTGCTTTCTCACACTGTTTTCCCCTCATTCAACAGTGAGTCCATACTTTAAATGTCACTTTGTTTCTGCCATACTGCCTTTCAGAGCTACGCTTGTGCAGGAGTGCATTTCTTGTGCATGAGAAAGATGTTCCAGTTTTACCAGCAACTGGTAGGTTTCATTCAATGACGTTTAACTGACCAAAGATGGGTATAATACAATAACAGGAGGAACCACTGAGTCAGCAATGGCAGGAATGAATTCAGACCTCATTCTGCTGTTGGGTGTAGACGGATGTTTGGCTTGTACAAACAAGAAGAATATTTGTGGGGTAAATAAGGACAAGGGCAAAATCCTCATCAACAGCACAGGCTTAGATCTGTAACAGAAGCACTGGGGTACAAAGAGGAATCATCCATTAAACAGGTAAGGTCCCAGAGAATCCATTTTTATTATTTTAAAATTGTATTAATTCTAGCCTTTTCTTTTTTTATGTTTTCTGTTTAAATTCACTGACAGACATGTCTTTGTATGGTGAGAGGAAACCAGAGTACCCACACAGACACAGCGAGAACATGCAGTCAAACAGCTCATAACCAATTTCATCCAGCACTTCCATCCATCAGCTCCAATGTAATCTCCCAGGACAGCAAGATGGACCATTTGTGGGTCCGCCAGTGTTACAAAACACACTTTAATTAATCTGTATAAGATATCTGACACATTTTCATGTTTATTTATTTAATCTATTTTACATGTTATTGGCTTTTATATCTTGTTGTTCCGCGATTGTTTTGTTGAGGTGTATCATTACCATGGCAACATAAAAAGCCATAAACCAGAAACGAGATGCTTCACAGAATCGACTTTTTTCAAAACATAGTTTGTTGTTACCTGCTAACCCAACATGGGCAATAAAACAAGGAAAACAACCAAAAGAAATGGGGAAAAAAAAAGAACCAAAAAAAACCCCGGAAATTTAGACAGACAAGAAGCAACACCTGTGATAACTCTTCCATACATCAAAGGCATAACAGGAAAAATAAGAATGATAATGAAAAAACATAACAAACACACCAACAAGACCATACAAAAGATAAGTACACCCAAAAGACAGGATCCCAACAAGAAACAAATGTGGAGTCATCGGTCAAATACCGTGCAAACTCTGCAATAAAACATACATAGGAGAAACCGGACACCAACTCAACACAGAAACATAGAAAAGAATGTGAGAAAGGAACAAGATGAAAACACACAAGAGCAGCAAAAAAAGAAGCAGAACGTACAATAAAAAAAATCAGGATAAGGGGACGTGGACACCATGAACAGGGACGATGGGGTTTACATTAGACACATTAGACCAGGGGTCTCAAACTCAATTTACCTGGGGGCCGCTGGAGGCGGAGTCTGGGTGAGGCTGGGCCGCATTAGGATTTCCACAAGAAAATCGCTGATAAAACATTCCAGTGTTCTCAAATATCTTTATTTTGAACACAAAATAATGAATTAAATAAAAAATTTCTAAAATTAAATAAATAAATCAGTAAATAAAATAAAAATAAGACCCCTGCATTAGACCATGCATGAGAGCGACTCATCACCAAGGAGGGCAGGTCTGATCAGGTCAGAGCACAACACTGAGGACCCACAGGATGATGTACGGAAGCGCGTCGGTGTCAAAACTACTGAGCTGAAAACTAAAACAAACTTTAATTAAACATTTAATTTAAATATTTATTTTTACTGATATGTTATATTTACTCAAATACTGTTCTACTTAATGTCTGAGTTCACATTTCAAAGATTCAAATAGTTATCATTAATATTTTTACCATTGTGAAATTATTAGAGAAACACTGAGTACAATAAACACCATAATTAGAAATCAACATTTAATGTGAGTACTTGACCTGGGTAACTGAGTACATCGTATGTAAGTCAAAGATAATTTAAAGCAACTTAGAAACTCCACCAAACAATCATTTAACATTGTAATTAAAATAATTTTCAGTCCGAACACATTTTATTTAATTTACTGTTTTTTTTTAAACAACACTGAATGTTTTACATTTTTGTTAAGACAAATAAACTTTACTCATTTCCGGTTTTAAACTTTAGTTCATAAGTGGGATCTTATTTAAACTGTAATCTGAATAAAACTGAATCTGTGTCTGTAAATAGTCTGAAAATACTTCTTCCTCCACCGGTTTGGTTTTTCTTCACAGTCTGGTCATCATTAGTTTAATACTTTAGTCACTGATGAGCTTCCATAAATCCACAGAGCCGACCACAGGAATGAATAAACACACAGACACAGACCGGAGCAGCTGTGTCTGTGGTTTTCTGTTCGTCTCTCAGGTGAGTTCCTGCTGCTGCTTCTCATTTTAAATCTGTTTGTTGTTGTTTGTCTCGTCTCCACATGTGTCTGCAGCTGCTGCTCATGAATCATGGGAAACTTTGTGCAGCGTGTTGACGTGGCAAAGCTGCAGCAGCAGTTTGAGTCACACACAGAAAGTGTTCAGTTCCGTCTGAGTGTCGCTGTTTTTAATCATTAACACGTTTAACAACCAGAAGTCTTTCAGTCATCAGCAGGTTTTAGTCCCACTGACAGAACACGGACGGGTCTCTGAGACTGTGTGAGGACAGTTTCAGAATCTGCATCATATGTCAGAATGAACCTGAGCAGTGTTTCTTAACGTCCGTGTGCAGCTACTTCACTGTAAAGTAATGTATTCCAGCTGACGTTCAGGGCAGAGGTCAGAGGTCGGGGGATCGGTTTCAGCAGTTAAACTCACCATGTGATTCCACCTCTACAGGCAGCCTGGTGCCACGTGTTGCATTTACTGATCGTAGGAGAAACAACCTCTGTACTTTTCTAACTGCATCAGCTGAATTTAATCCACAGAACTTTTTTCTTAAAGAACTACCTGATGATTTATTTACTTATGTTGAGTTTGATCATTAACACCAGGGTCTGAACTCGATCAATATCTGATCAGACATTTTACTGATTGTTGTTCGACCGCACAGACTGATTTTCCTTATCAGCTGTTTTCAGGTAAAAAGCTCGGTCTAATCATCAGGTTTTTACTCTGTGGTTCTGTTCATTACTGGATCATTACTCAGACTCATGACTCTCTCTCTTAGTCATGTTATCCTTGGTCGCCTGCTCGCTCTGGGCCTCCGGTTACCAAGGAATCAGGCGCTCCATAGCAACTGTTGTCTCTGGCAACAACACCTCCAAGTGAGTCCACATGGCAGTACTTGATCTAGTTTACTCGGTCAGACAGAACCAGGATTAACCGGGGTAAATGCTAAAGCTGTTGACCTTTGACCCTTGACCCTTGAGCCCTGATGCTCTGTCTGTGTTTGTTCAGGTTGGTGCGAGAGAGGCTGAAGAAGGAGGTGGAGAAGATGAAGAGTCAGTTCTCAGGGTTCAGACCAAGTCTGGTGGTCCTACAGGTGAGTCCTACAGACAGGTGAGTCCTACAGACAGGTGAGTCTGGTGGTCCTACAGACAGGTGAGTCCTACAGGTGAGTCCTCTGTGGGGAACCGGTTCATGAGTCCTGATCACAGGACCAGGACACTCAGGTAAGACGCAGTGTGGCCGTTTTCCAGCCTGAACCTGCGATGTTTGCGGCAGCTGCTGCTTTTCTCACAGATAGTCTGATAAAACCTGAGCCTGCAGGGTCACAGCTGAAAGCTTTTTATGGACTGGTTGATCTGGATGTTTTTACGTTTCTCTTACCTGCTTTATTTTCTCTAAATTCTTTGACTTTTCTCAACTGTTTTATTTTCTTTGAACTGGCTTGATATTTTGCTGAACTTATATAGTGTGGATTGTGTGGCGTTGTATTTTTACTGTATTGTCTGCTTGTACAGCACCAACCGTTGTAAATGTGCTAAATAAATACATTTGACCATGTCTTAGAACTGGTCTCAGTCCGTGGGTTTGAGGTTTATTTAATTTGCTGCTGGTGATGTCTGAACACACCTGTGTAGAACAGGTAAGGAAGGGACAAACTGTGCACACAACAGAGTTAGATAGAGACTCTGTGTCTTAGCTGGACCTCTTACAGGTTTTTAAATCATGTGACGTGTTTAACGAGCTCCACCTACGCACAGGAGCCTTAACGAGCTGCCTCGTTAGACACGTGTTATTATTCATCTCAGACACAGGTTGGTTCAGCAGGGGACAGCAATAACACGAAGAGTGTCCCGGTCCCATCAAGTGTCAAACTGTGTTTCAGGTGGGAGACAGAGACGACTCCAACCTCTACATCAGCACCAAACTGAAGGCTGCGGTGGAGGTGAGAGTCAGAAAACAGGTGTTTGAAGTGTTTTTACCAACAACGTCTTCTGCTGAACTGTCCAGAGACCAACAGGCACTGACTGTGGACTCATCTGCTGAGGAAGAGTGTGTTCAGTTTCAATTCAACTTTATTTATAGAAACAACATATACAACATAATTGATCTCTGAGTTCTCCTGTCAAACAGTGGAGACATCTCTAACAGTAGAATTTATCAGAAAGGAAAGTTCTAAGTCTTGAGTAGAGAGCGTGTCTGCCTCCAGAACCAAACATAAGGTTCTGTCCTGTCTGCTCACAGACGTGGTCCTGAAGTGATGTTCAGCTCTGATGATTCTTCTGCAGATTGGAATCGATGCGTCTCACGTGAAGCTACCGAACACGGCGACGCAGGATGAGGTCGGTGATTCTCTCTCTTCTTTAGTCCACCCAAACGTCCAGCAGCGATGAGACGTCCAGCTGTGTGTCCTGTATCCTGTGGTCCTCTAGGTCCTGCAAAGCATCGTGTCCGTTAACGAGAACCCGTTTGTCCACGGTCTGATCGTCCAGTTCCCTCTGGACTCCGTCAACCTCATTAACACAGAGCTCGTCACTAACAGCGTGTCTCCAGAGAAAGACGTGGACGGGTAAGACGTCACAAAGGACAGGGACATAGTCTTGAATCCTGATCCTCTGACCTTTGACCTTTACCTGCGTGTGTGTGTGTGTTTGCAGCCTGAGTTGTATTAATGCAGGAAAGTTGTCTCGAGGCGATTTCAACGACTGTTTCATCCCTTGTACTCCGAGTGGCTGCATGGAGCTCATCAGACAGACAGGTCACACACACACACACACACACACACACACACCTGACGTGAGCTGCAGCTCTGACCCCCCCTCTCCCCCCAGGTGTGTCTGTGTTGGGAAAACACGCCGTCGTGATCGGTCGCAGTAAAATCGTCGGCGCTCCAATGCACGACCTGCTGCTGTGGAACCACGCCACCGTGACCACCTGTCACTCAAAGACGGCCGACCTACCTGCTCAGGTGCACTGACAGGAGAAGTCGCAGTAGTTCTGGTACTGGTAGTATTAGTGTGTAAATGTCCTGCGTGTGTCCAGGTGGGGCGGGCGGACATCCTGGTGGTGGGGGCAGGCAAAGCAGAGATGGTGAGAGGAGAATGGGTGAAGGAGGGGGCTGTGGTCATTGACTGTGGTATCAACCACATCCCAGGTACACGGCTCACTGGGTGGTACCAGACAGGAAGCACCAGAACCACCTCATGAACCCGTTCGACCCTCAGGACTTGTTCATTTATATACATCACACTTTCCCCTGACAGACAACACGAAGACGAGCGGGAAACGGGTCGTCGGAGACGTCCACTACTCCTCAGCCAATCAGAGAGCAGGATTCATCACACCTGTTCCAGGTGGGGTGGGACCGATGACGGTGGCGATGCTCATGGAGGTATTCTAATATGTTTAACATGTTTCTAATGTGAACACGCGGACATGAGGCGGAAACAACAGCTGTGTTTGTTTCAGAACACGGTGCAGAGCGCTCAGCGTTTCCTCCTGAAGAGTCAGACAAGGGGGTGAAACACGCCACGTGAGCGTCACAGGTGAACCAGAGGCCGGTTCACAGGGAACATCTGTTTATAATGAACTTTGTTCATTAGTGAACTCTGTTTACCAGCAGCTGTGGACAGGTGGACAGATGTGAACAGCTGAGGACCGGTGTGGACAGCTGTTGAAAGGTGTGGACAGGTGTGGACGTCTCTGACACAATCACCTCCTTCCCGTGTCCAAAATAAAACCAGTGAAACTTCAGATCATGTCAAGTTTCTTTTATTTGACCATTTCCCGTTTCTGCTTCCTGCCAGCAGAGGTCCTCGCTCCCCTTCTGTCCTCACACACAGAAGGTCGTTTGTTTAAGTCTCATTTTGTCATTATTAGTAAAGTTTGTGTCTGTGCTGCAGGAACATGATGTAAATAATAATAATATTTACTAAAGGGCGTTTTACTGAAGCGAACATGAACCTGCAGCTGATGAAGGATTATTAATTAAAAGTGCAGATTACGCTGTTTCCCGCCCTTATTTTGACAGTCCACTTCCTGTTACACTCTAGCTTCACAGGTCATTATTATCTTAAATCTAGAATGAAAAAACCTTTACCTCTAAAGTGTTCACAGCAAAATGTCTGTTTGTCAGTGAACACATCATTTAACAGAGTTGGTCGACTGAGACTCTGACGGTGAAGTGTTGAACGTGTCTCCTTCTTTACCGCTGGATGTTGAAGCTTTGACCTTTAAAAACTCAATGCGTCGTTAAAAAGACATTTGCTGCTGTTTCTGATGAGGAAAAGACACAAACGTCGTTTCATACATTTCACTGTTTAATCTGGGATTTAACGAGTTAAGACTGTTTTTAAATAAATAAAAATGGAAAATTAACCTTTAAGACTCAGTTCAGGGCAGTAAAATCGTCGTATCCTCTAGCTGCCGTCCACGGTTCCTCTACTCTGGACCTGAAGGACTGGTGTGATTCCAGCATCCCGGAGACTCTCCGTAGCCACAGTCCGAGCCCGCCTGCTGTTCCCTGCTCAGCTGAACCACAGCTGCGTTCACAGCGGTTCGGACCAGAGAGCGAGCCGCCTGAAGCAGCTGCTGCTCCCTGTGCTCGAAGCCGAACAGCTGCAGAAGGTGGTTCTGGTTCTCTGAAGGTCTGCCCTTCCAGAAGTGCTCATGCTCCTCTTCATCTTCCTCGTCGGGAGGAACCAGCTGGATGAGGATGGAGGGTCCATTAGCGGAGGACTGACGGAGCTGAGGAGTCTGTTCATCACGTACTTCAGAGGAAAGTTCGTCTTTGTCTGAAGATGCAACCTCAACTATTTGTCCAGAAAAAGACAAGTCACAGTTCGTTTGGTTTGTCTCTGATCCGCCTGCAGTGTCCGTCACAGCTCTGGGCTGTTCTGGATCCGTCACACTCTGTGAGATCAGGAGTCTGATAGGTTCACGGACCTGATGATGAGGACACAGAGCTTCCTCACTCTGAGGTTGGGTTTCTTCGTCTACATCAGAACCAGATGTCTCCACAGGGACAGCAGACAACCTGCTCCTCCCGGGTGTGGTGAAGAATCCTCTCAGCTTTTTCTGGAAGGTCAGTGAAGGTTTGTCGTCATCAGAGGACGCCCGGAACCTCCGGAACGTCCCCTCGCTGTTTCCTTCTGTCTGCTTCTCCACGTTCTTCTTTTGTCTCCTGGTGCAAATGAGCACTGAGGAGAACCTCCTCCACCACCTGCGTCTGTTTGTTTTACTGTTCCTGATGTCATCGCGGCCCCCCCGGCAGCTCTCTGCCTTCACTGCTGATAAAACTTCTTGATCCACGTCAGGCTGTGTGACAGCAGGTGGACATTTCAGGGACAGTTCATCCACCTCGTCTATTTCAGCCTTCCCCTCGCTCCTGGTCCTGGTTTTTCCCAGCAGTAGCCTGGGAGGACTAGTCAGTTTCCTCTTCAGACTCACTTTCTCGGCTCGTTGAACGTCCTCTGTCGCCATGTTTCGTCTCCACGGTGAAGCTAAGAGACGTCTCTGTTCCTGTCGACACTCCGACACCGCTGATAAACCATCTGCTGCTGAGATTAAACACCTGGGAACCTGCAGAACCTGCAGGACCGGGACAAAGCAGCAGGTTTAGGACTGAGAGTCAAACATGTTTTTTAACTTTAGGAAACACGTCTCAGCAATAAGCTTCTAATTAAACATCTGAAACATCAGCACATCAAGTTTGGATCAGAACCTCACTGTTCTCTCATTGTAAAGCCTGAATGAATGATGTGTTTAAAGACAGTAGAAAGCATGGTTTCTACTCGCCCACTGATCCAAGTCAATGCTCGACTCTGAAACAGACAGTGAACAGCTCAGAGCTGATCTCAGATCAGTCCTCAGAAATCTGCAGCCAAGAGCTAAATCACACATCGAGCAAAGCCTGGACCTGGACCTGGACCTGGACCTAAACTACAGTCTATTATTATATCTAGTTCTTCAGAACATGCAGCAGTTAGTGTCAAAACATGCAGCGGTGATGTCATCAACATGCAGCAGTGATGTCACCAGGTACCAGCTGGATGAAGACGTGGGTCTCACCTGAACCAGGGTCTGTGCCGTCTGCTGATCAGATCTGTTTCTGTCTCAAACACTGAGCTGAGCTCCGGCTCCGATGCTGCACCGCCGCAGTTTCCATAGCAACCACGCTGATTGGCATCTGGCTTTAGAGAACCTGCCTCTTCAATATGGTGATGGTGGGAGGGTGGGGGAGGGGAGGGGAAATAGAGATATCCTCCCCCCCCGGGGGGAAGAACCACAGAGACAAGATTCAGTTTTATCTCCCAGATTATCTTCAGCTGCTCTGATCATCAGAGGGAAAAGACGTCTTCAGACTGGACTGGGGGACAGGTGGACAGAGGACAAGTGGTGGACAGTTGGATTGGGGGAACGGTGACAGGTGGACAGAGGAGAGGGTCACAGGGACAGGGACAGGGGGACATTTGGACGGGGACAGGGTGTACCATCACTACGACACTTAAAAACACACAATCACCGAACCACAAAAAGACGAAAGGAGCAGAAGACTGAGAGACTCTAACCCTAACGAAGAGAGACGCAGGAAATCACGGGTTTAAATAGAACTGGACTTAAGTCATTAACAAAAGACAAGTGAACAGAACCATCAAACAAATGAACAATGTTCTGGTTCTGTACTGAACCTGTGTGAACTTCTGATCCGACTGTTCCAGTGAAACACGTGTTGTTGTCTTGTTTCTAGATGTGATGATCCGAACGTTCCCAACCAACCCGTTCAGTCTGGGCTGGTGGTTTGGTCCCGTCTCCCGAGCAGGAAGCGAGAGAGAAGCGACTAAATACCGATAACAGGGTTCTAATAGTTTAGTGAACAGAACTGGGACTGATAAAGTCAACAAACCCAAACTGTGTATTTCACTCACTGTGGGTCAGTGAACACCACATGTCCCTTTAACAGGAAGTGGACAGGTGAGGGAATCAGAAACATATTGATGAGTGATTGGTATTGATCCTCTGCAGCAGGAGAGGTCGTCTATTATTAGAAGTGTGAAGAAGAACCTCAGCAGCTTCGGTTTCTATAGCAATGGAGGATAAAAATACATCCATCTGTCCCTAAGCAACAGCAGATCGACCAATCAGATCCCCCAACAGGTGAGAGCAGCATCCCAGCTGTGTGTATACAGTCGGAAAGGCATGATGGGAAATGTAGTGAAACCTCAGCCTGTAGATCGGCTGAAAACAACCTCTTCGTCCCAGGTCTTTCCCTCTAAGAAGGTTGAACCACAAACATATGACAATAAGAGATTTAATCATCTGCGTCTATTTATTCATTTATTACTTTATTGTCAGAAGACTGAGACTGAACAGAGGCGGCCTGGTAGCTCAATGGGTTAAGCTTCAGACTGGGATGCAGCAGGTTGCTGACTCCTAATGCATCCTCTACCAGGTGTGTCTCTGAGCCAGACACCCAGCACTAGCTCCCTGTAAGTCGCTTTGGATAAAAGAGTCTGCCAAGAAAAGTAAAGGAAAGTAAAGTAACAGAGAACATGAAGATTTGATTGAAGGAAGAAAAATGATCTGAGATGGTCACTGATCTCCAAACTCAACGGTTTCAAACTAAAAGCTCGACCTCGGCTCCAGTCATTTAGAAGCAGGCGTCTTCACGTGGTGAAGGAAGAGTCGTCGCTGGATCACTGTGTGATTATCGGTGGGTGGTGACGTGGTCGACATCGTGTCCTAACGATTTATTGACGCTTTATTTAAATCCAATAGATCAGAGAGAAAGTCTGAGACTTCAGGACGTATACAGTAACGAATGAAACTGGTTTTTCACTTTTCCAGTTTGGATCAGACACTAAGATAGAGAGATGAGATAAGATCTGGGGTTGGTGAATAAGCTGGAGATGTTGTTCTTTGGATCTGTGTGTCACGGTTATGATGAAGATCAGTCTTCATACAATAAGAACGAAAGACAAACATCAAACTTCTCCGAAACTTGTTCCAGTGGTGTCATATAAACGTAATCAGAACCTGACAGAACTATTTAAAACTTCACCTACTGGACTTTCAGGTGTTCCTCTTGAGCTGTTTCTGTTTTTGTGACGGAGATTCTGGATCCTGTTCTGTTTGTATGGACTGCTCTTGTTTCCACCAAACTCGGACTTTGCTTCTAACTCAACCTCCTTCTGAAGAATCTGTTTCCTAAGGTCCTGTGCTCACTAACAATACAGAACCAGAATCTCAAACTGTATGTTTGGTTTCAGTAACGCTACGGTTCTGATGTGACCCTGGTTCTGTGAGTGAAGACACTTGTCCTGTTACATATTCCATATGTACGGGGAACCAGCCTGTGACACCACATGCAGCATGACAGCTCAGGGAGCGTCGTTTTCCAACCCAAGAGTCAGCGGTTCGATCCTCAATCCCCACAAAGAAAAAAATGACAGTGATGTTAAAGCGCCACCTGCTGGTTGATCTGCTTCACACAGAGTGAGCGCGACCTCTGCTGGTGACATGATCCATCGCCTCAATGAGCCAGAACCAAACCTGAGTCCAGAGTCCAGAACCGAACCTGAGTCCAGGGGTGGAAAAACATTTATTGACAAAACCATGAAAAAACAGATGTTTATGTACAAAACACAACAGTCACTTTCACAGTGAAACACAAAAACCATGACGTGAACTGAACCAGACACTGATCAATAATCAATAACATCTCAATGGTCAAATCACCGTCATTGTTGTTCCTACGTTTGAAGGACCATACCGCTGTAAGCAAAGCGCAGTATGGTCCTTTAAAGGAAGTGAACGGCGCAGAGAGGACACGCCTCGTCTCTGATCAAGGCACAGCTGCAGCTGATTTACATCCTCGGCTCTGATTGGTCGCTTGTTTTTCACGTCAGCCGGGTCACAGCTTTGTTTCTGATTCCTTTGTACTCAGGGCGTTTTGTTCTGAACCCTGTGGACCAGTTTCTGGACCTGCTGCAGTTTCTATCGCACAGAAAAACCAGAACGCTGCACTACTCGAATGTGTGGTGGGAATAAGAAGGTAAACGCAGGAGGAAGATCCTGTTCTGAACTGTTCCTGCTACACTACATGGTCCAGATTGCTTAGAACCGCGGGGACTATCTGAACCCTGCAGCAGAGGCCGAGTCCAGTACAAGGTTTCAGACCTGCCCCCTAACTTTCCCCTTCAGAGCAGCCGCGCTGCCGCTGAACGTGCAGAGAGCTGGTTCAGGCGTCAACATCATATGTGGACTGAACCACCTCATGTTCCAAAAAGAACGGATTCTGTTGTCTCACAGTCCTACGTCTCTGCAGGACATCGTCTTTTCCTGTTGGCTGGTGTGGGGGTGGAGACTGGGTCTGCTGGTCCAGGTTTATGGAAACAGTCAGAGACCAGTAACATGGAAATTAACGATAACATGAGTTGAAGGTTTTCAGCTGCAGACAACAAATCATCTGCTGAGTGGGTCAGAACCAATGTCTGACAAACGGGCCAGAGACTTGGTCAGCTGAGAAACCAGTGGACCAGGAGACCGGTAAACATTCTGTCCACAGCACCACACTATGATCACACGACACACTAACCGACACCTGAACAGGTACAGAACCAGCAGACAGCAGCAGAGACACAAACAGAACCACGACAGAGAATGTCCACATTTGTCCTGACTCCACCTGGTGGTCAGTCACTCGACGGGGACACCGTCCACGCTCTCCTGGGAGATCTCAGAGTCCAGGGAGTAGCAGGAGCTGCCATTGTCCTGAGTGTCCCTGTTGGCGTCCTCGGAATGTGAGGCGGCACCGACAGAGGCCCCGCCGCCCCACCCGGGCTCTGCGGCGCTCTCACAGAAGTGGGCGGAGGCCTGGAACAGCTGGCTGCAGAGGCGGTTGTAGCGGTGGAAGCGGGACGGTTTTCCCGTGTGCGTGTACATGTGCTCCTGCAGCTGGCTCTTGTGGGAGAAGCGCAGGCTGCAGACGGCGCAGGCGATCTTACGTTTGCGCGAATGCAAGACAGCTGGGGTGGGGCTGCCCCCTCCTTCTCCGCCTCCCCCTACACCTCCCCGGCTCCTCCTCAGCTCTGCAGCCAGCTGGTTTGCCAGAGCCTGACTCTGTCTCAACGCCTCCTCCAGACATCCAGCGTCCAGCTGCTCCTGGGTCCCCGGTGGCCCCCCCTCCTCCACACCGGCCTCCAGCTCCCCGCCCTGCGACAGCCCCTCCATCAGGCGGGCGGGGTCCAGGGCGTGGCTGAACAGGTGCTCTCGGAGACCTTCAGGGGAGGAGCAGCGTTCGCCACAGCGGGGACACAGCAGGACTAAGGAACGGTCTTTGAACAAGAGACTCTGGCTGGGACTGCTGCTCTGAAATGGAGAGCCCACTCCAGGAACATCCTCCCCTTCCCCATCCTCCACCTCCTCCTCCTCCACCCTCTCCTGCTTGATGGGAGCTGAGATTTCAGAGTCGTCTCCAGACGCCACAGAGCAGACGTTCCGAAGTGCTGAGGCCTGGCGCTCTGACGGGACGCCTTCTAGTGCGACAGACAGGGACAGCTGTGAGTGGGACCGCCCCCCCCGGCCTGTGGAGCAAACATCCTCGGGGGCCCCACAGGACACAGTGGTGGTCTTAGGAACACCCGGCACCTCCTTATTGGCCAGCTGGGAGGAGATCTGGATGCCATACAGGTTGGACATGCGGATCACGTCTGTGGCGGCGTCCACTGCCCCCTCTCCAGGTTTCCGACACAGCTGGTAGGCGTGCAGGAACTTGATGCCGTCCTGCAGCCGGCTCTGGTCCACCGGCTGCTTGGGACACATGCCGGTGTACATGATGTGCAGCAGGTAGCTGAAGACGTCGGGCTGGATGTCGGTGGGTTGAATCTTTATACACTCACTGAGGACACAGAGACATGAGACGGTAAAAACCACATCTGTTCCTGCTCCACCTGTTTTTTTACCTCACAGCTCCTGGCTCAGATTTTCTGTTTCATCCCTGACAGAGATTTTCATGTCTGATTCTTTAATACCTTAAAAATCAATTTACTGCTCATAAGTAAACAAAAAAGCACCCCCCCCCCCACCTGGACTGGTGGATGAAGATCATCTTGAAGTAGTTGGAGAAGGCGGCGAGCACGGCCCGGTGAGCTTTGAAGTAGACGTTTCCGATGGCGACGGTGCAGTCACACAGGAAGCCGAACTCTCTCTGAACGTTGAGCTGCTGCAGCAAGAACAGGCTGTGAGACGGCACCTCCATGACCCCCCCAGGAACTGACCCCCTCTGCAAGAGAAGACACCAACAGCACAGGGACTGAAACTGCTTTCACCTTTTAACTTGTCAGTGATTAAAAAACAGAGCTGTAAGAATTTGAGTTGTAATTGCTGCAGCACCTGGATGCTCCACCAGGTGGTGTCTCCTGCTGTTTAACGAGATATATACGGCAGACGTGTGTTTGTCTCGTCAGCGTGACGAGACAAGTGACGGGTCTGCAAGTGTGTGAGGGGTCTGTAGGTGTGTGAGGGGTGTGTGAGGGTCTGCAGGTGTGTGAGGGTCTGTAGGTGTGTGAGGGGTGTGTGAGGGTCTGCGGGTGTGTGAGGGTCTGCAGGTGTGTGAGGGTCTGTAGGTGTGTGAGGGGTGTGTGAGGGTCTGTGGGTGTGTGAGGGTCTGCGGGTGTGTGAGGGTCTGTAGGTGTGTGAGGGGTGTGTGAAGGTCTGCAGGTGTGTGAGGGTCTGTAGGTGTGTGAGGGTCTGTAGGTGTGTGAGGGTCTGCGGGTGTGTGAGGGTCTGCAGGTGTGTGACGGGTGTGTGAGGGTCTGTAGGTGTGTGACGGGTGTGTGAGGGTCTGTAGGTGTGTGAGGGTCTGCAGGTGTGTGAGGGGTGTGTGAGGGTCTGTAGGTGTGTGAGGGTCTGCAGGTGTGTGAGGGGTGTGTGAGGGTCTGCAGGTGTGTGAGGGTCTGCGGGTGTGTGAGGGGTGTGTGAGGGTCTGTAGGTGTGTGAGGGAGAATTAAGAATCAAATTTAAAGAACAAAAAGAAGTTCTAAGTCGTGATTTAGAAGCAGACACAAGTTTCTAACACGAGGTTCTAACACTAAACCAGCACCAATATATTTCTGCTCTTCATCTCATCATCACCGCTAAACACAAAACAGCTGCTGCTGTAAAAACAGTCTAAAGTCTGTGCAGGGACCAGGATGAGGTCCTGGTCCGATACTGATGAACTGGTCTAGATTTACAGCTGATTAGAATCAGACTCACTGTGTGTGTGTGTGTGTGTGTGTGTCTGTGATTGTTCTTCACAGTTTCTCACTGCTGTTTCTGACCAGTTTAAACAGCTGACGTCACATCAGCAGCAGCACCTGAGCACAGGTGAGGTCACAACTTGACCTCGGACCTCAGTGAAGGTCACATGCACGCGCAGCTGCAGCCGAGGCCCACACGCGGGGGTGTGCAGCGGTATGCAAGGTTGGGGGTTCTGTGTTTTCACAAAACGACTCCGGGTCAAAAACAACGGGTCCCGGACATCCGCGAGCCCAAAACAACGCCACCGCTCCGCGCGTGCACGTCGCGTGGCGCGCGTCGGGCTGCAGCCTTCTCCATCCTCCGTCTCATCCATCAGCAGCACGCACGTCCTCTTTCACTTACTTGCAGGCGCGTGCCCAGCCCCCTCCATCTCGTGCACCCCCGCGCTGTGTGTGTGTGTCGTGCGCACGTGTGACCGCAGCCGTTAATCAGACTCTTACCGCAGAAATGTGCAGATTGTCTCAGGATCCGGAGCCGATTTGTTGCTGCAGACGGGATCTTTCACAAAGCCGCGTCAAGTCTCGCGAGAGTGAGGGTCAAAGGGGCCGATCACGTGACCCCAGGTCTGACAGCGTGTGTTTAATATTTAATAAATAAATGATTTATTAATTTATAGACAGGTTGTAAGAACAAAAATAAAGGACAATTAAAATGAAAACACGTTTAAGCTTTTACTTTGTGAAATACAGAACGTGCTCAGTGTCTGTGAAACAGGTTCTAGCATCATGTGTGTAACACAGGAACACTAAAATCATTCAGCAATGTAAAGGAATGAAAAATATTTTGATAAACTGCACAACGATTATTGGAGAAATCAACACATTTGAAACAAACCTGGAATATAGAACAATCCATTTTACTTTAACAAATGATGAGTCTATGTAAATAAAAAGGACAAATGACACTAACAATAGATAAATACTAATAATAAACATGTTCTCGATGGAAAATCAGCGGAGTGTAAAAAAAACCGAGTGAAATATCTCCACGTCTTCAAATCTCTGATCTTAGCTTGGTGTTTGGTTTCCTGAAAATCATGCCAGAGTGAGAGCTCTTTACTGGCCCCTCGTCTCTGACGTACAGTTAGACCAAAAATGTGAATGTATACTTCCGGTGATGATTTTAACAATTAGAGTTTGCTGCACATACATGATTTCTGCTTCCAACAAATTATAACCAGTAAAAGTATGTGGAGTAGACACAGAAACAGTAATCTGTGTGAATGTAGCAGCAGCAGTCAGTTGTTTATGAATGTTATGTCCTGAGGGAAGAAACTGTTCTTATGTCTGGTAATTCTATTAAACGTAGCTCTGTAGCGTCACCAGAGGGAGAAGCTGGAACAGGTTGTGTGTTTAATGGATCTTTGCTGTGCAAAAGGATAATATTTGCCTAGATTCAAATATAGTAAAATAAATATTTTCCGTCACACTTTTTATTGCTCATTTCATTTCATAATACTGGGCAGATAAATACTCACAACCATACATCCACCTCTGGCAACAGTGGAAAATAATTGCTTACGTATTGCTTATGTATTTTGAAAAAATTAAACGATCAATTTATTTCAAATTACCTATTACCTATAAAATATCTCGCTTATTAAAGTAATTTTAGAAAAAGTAAATGTAGAACAGAATAAAATCCCTGACCTACTGTGAAATTATCTGTTTTAGAGCAACAGGGCAGGAAAATCTGCGGCTTCAATTCAGTGTAATTTCGCGTTTTCTTTGTGAATTATTTTTTACTTTTTTAATCTGGTAAAGAAACACGTTTCGATTTGTGTTTATACAACGAACAGAAACTAAACAGGCTCCGTAACAGCTGTAATTAAATTGTATTTTAAAGGATCGGAAGTACTTTATTTTTTCTTCTTCTGTGTTTTGACGGTGTCGCACTTGACGTAGCGGCAGTTTGTGCGGAAGTTCTTTCATCCTG
Organism: Microctenopoma stevenorrisi; assembly: GCA_032270685.1. Taxonomy (NCBI): domain Eukaryota; kingdom Metazoa; phylum Chordata; class Actinopteri; order Anabantiformes; family Anabantidae; genus Microctenopoma; species Microctenopoma stevenorrisi. The sequence goes on from JAUMTR010000016.1 coordinate 16,121,449, forward strand.
CAGGAGAAGAAGAAAAAGGGGCTTCGCCTTCGTCTCAACTTTCCGCCTGAACGCAACAAACCCACGGACGCCAAACCTCCGGAGCCCCGGGGACGTTCACACAAACCCGCCGCCGACTGCAGCAGCTCCTCCGCCGGCCTCTGGTACCTACGGTGAGTCGACGACTTTTAGTCTGGCCCTCAGACCCGCCTGCCCGGGAAAACTACTGAAAAATCCCCGCGGCCTGTTGGTCTCGATGTTAGCTGAATGCGGGTGGTAGTGCGGGGGTGGCGGGGCTGTTTGCGGGAGAGCTATCGCTGAAAGACAACTCGTAGCATTTATAGCTACTACGTCCGCAATAGTGTTTCAAGATAAAAGCGCTGGCAATTAATCCAGCTGTCAGGTTTGTTTTCAAGGTCTTCAACTGACTTTATTTACTGACTATTCTTTTATATTCGCTGTTTATTCGCCCATGAAACATTTCACAGTACCAACTTGTAAAAGTTTTATTGCGTGACGATATTTATCTATTTTATATTGAAAGTGTAGCAGCCGTTCTTTCCGGTCTGGTGATGCTAACAGCGGCTATCTTAACAAGCTAACCACCGTGGAGCTGTAATCTCCATTTTAGCTCGGCCTCTCCCTTTGGTCTGCTCCGACCAGCCTGTCCGCTCCCGTATCCTCTCTCCCCGCTTCTCGCGGGTATATGTGGGTCATTTAGGGCCGGTTTGTCGCCCCCCGCGGCGCCGCGCGGACATGTGTGGGCGGACCGGGAGCGGACGGTTAGCGGAGCCGCAATAACGGTGAAGAAAAACAGCCGTAAACACGCCGTCATCACGATTTCAGCGTTATTGTAAAGAATGTAACCACCAGTTTAGTTTAAGTCCTGCTGTTAAAGTGGACTCAGAAGTTTATTTCAGAGTCAGAAGAGTAATCAGTCACACGAGGCTCATTTTCTTTGGTTTTATGACCTTTATAATTTTTATCTGACTGGAGCTGATGGTCTTTCTGTCATTTGTTCTAATCATCTGAGTTATTTTTTAGACTTTTCTTGGAGCTGTGGCTCTGATCAGTAGTGATGGATAAACTGGAGCTTTCTGAACCACTGAATCAATATGAACCAACTGTTTCGAAATGGTTTAGTGTTTCGAAGCATTTAATATAATTTACTATAGAGACATCTGCTGGTCAGTCCTCTGCACAGCACGTGTCTGGAGCAATAAAGGGCAAGATTTCATGAAACACTGTACACTGTAATGTCTGTGTAACAATAATGCTCCTCCCTGCATCTTGGAAATTGTGACTTTTTTTTCTTTTAAAGACATTAATACTCAATTTGACCTTTTTCTAATGTGAATTTGACACAAGGAAATACTGGATGTATGCAATAATAATAGAAATACACAACATTGAATAATTGTGAAATGCTTGTGCAACTTGGGACTGTTGTTACAATAACAAGATTAAAAAAGGAATTTAAGAAAAAAACAGTCACACACACTATAATTTTCTTACACTCCCCTGCTGTCTAACCTGCCAATCTTTCTTCTTCTTTTCTTTGTATATGTACTTAATATGTTGTAGTACTAACCCCCACCCCAAGAAAAGAAAAGAAAAGAAAAATGAACCCTGCTGAAGGCAATAGCAGTGTATAAATATTTTAAAATAAAAAGTATATCAGTAACATCAATTTTGTGTTGAATTACACGCCCAGGTTGACACTAGATTTTCATTATATTTCAATAAACATACATACATATAAAAATATGTGCGTTAGAAGTAGCAGACTCGCGAAGAATTCCAGGACGACTTTTCATTGGTTGGTGTGTTGAATTTTACCCAGATACAATACTGCTATTTTCTGGTTGGCTATTGTGTAGCCCCTTTCTCCTTTTTGATTGGCTGGAGAGTGACAGGCTCAGGACTTGATTCATAGTGCGACGCTACGCAGCGGCGCTGCGTATATTATCCTACAAATTAATATTTGGCGTGAGGAATACAATGTGTGGCAGGAGTGCGTGACAAAAGACTGAAAAGAGTGACTGTCACTTTCAATACGTGACACTTGAGAGCCCTACGTATGTAGATCAATATGTATAGTGTACCAATATAAGTGTACTTTGTGCCAGTGCATCTAGTCTCTAACTAATCCTGTCAGAATCCTCACTGTCCCTCGTTGTGAGTCTGTTTATCTTTATAATAACGTTTTATAATAACACTCACAATATCTCCTGCTGCTCTTAAAAACCAACTCAGTCTGGAGTGATCGTTTTTGATGCAATGAAGCTTCATATGAGTGGTCACGTGATTTTTCTCGTGGTAAAGCGAGGCATCGACACAGCAGCCGCGATACTTCTGCTTCAAAAGGTGGACACTGAGTCGAACCATCTGCTTCGAGCGTAACATCACTACTAAACACAGCATTTAGGTTTTTTTAATTGTTACCCTCTTGTTTTTCACTTTGTAACTTCAACAGAAATAAATTGTCCGATGCCATCCATTATGTAAGTGAATTTCTGCTTAACGTTAAATTGTTGTGTTGTTATATGAGTTGTTAAGCTGAGTTGTTTGGCTGATATTGAGCATTTTCAAATGGTTCTTGTGTTTTCTTCCACTCATTTGGTTGAGTATATGTTTTATAATTATTGGGTCATAACAGTTTTGTGTGCATCCTATTTCAGAAAGTGTGAACTATGGATTTACTAATGAAGCTGTTTGGAGCTAGTACCAGATGCCAAATATTAACATTTTACTAGATATCACATACCAAGCACATTACAAAAGGAAATTGAGGCAGACCATACCCCTTTTCTTGATAATGAATTCCGAAAGCTAAATAAATCTTTGTTTACTTATTTATAGAAATATGCCTGGATGCATGAGGAGACTACCTTGGTGTAATTGTAAAAATGGTGAGACAACTTTGTCTTTAAATAACTTATTATCTAATCTACAAATAATCACATTCTTGTCCAAGTGCTGCACAGAGGTGCAGAGATTTCATTCACACTAGTAAAATGACACTTGACTCTGACAATCTCTTCTGTTTTTTGATTCAGCAAACTACACAGTGTTGATAAATGGTAAAACTCTTTGTTTTTATCAAACTTAAGTTGTTAAAATGTTAATTCAGAAATGATAACTAAAAAAACACGTTCTTCCTTTTAATCCAGTATTTTCTAGCCATATGCCATGGTGGCAAATCGTCCTCTCCACGTATCTTGTGAGGCATACTTGTGCTGGACAAGCACTTTCCAGCTGGATTGTGCAGCTGGACCACAGGATTGTGATCCAAATGAATACTTTTTCATGGTAAATAACCTTTTGACTGAGCTCCCTCAAGTCACTTTTCTTCCACCACATTGTATGAATTTTCTTATTTTACCTAAAGATTATCTTCCACCAAATGACCACTAATGGGCACCGACCCTTTTTCCACAATCTCAGTTAAGCCAATCAACTGTCAGGGGTGGTTTCAGATAATTGTGATCCTAAGAGTGTCACACTATAAATACCCTCATAGAATAAGTGATCCATTGTTTCCACATCTGTTTCACAAAAAGAGTTAACAGTAAACTGTTAGAACCAAAACCAAGTCCAGTCTCACAAACTGTTCTTTTTTCTTTCAGATTTAAAGAATATGGAACAAAGTGGTGAGTGAATTTACTTTAATGAAACGTATTATGCTACTGATCATACTATCACATGACAGTGACAGATTCAATTCAGGTTAGTAAAATGACACGTAGGTACATGTTACAGCTCTGACAATCTCTTCTGTTTTTTACTTAAGGATACTGCTCCACAGTTTTGGATGGTAAAAGTCTTTGTTTTTTATCAATCTTAGGTTGTTAAGATGTTGATTCAGAAATGAACATGTTAAAGTTTAACATTCGTCTCTGTCTTTATCCTTTTAATCCAGCATGTTACAGCCAGACGGCACAGTGGACTATAATTATCTCACCAATGCTTGTCCAATATTTTGGAGGATTGCTAATTCTTTTTTTTACCAGACCTATTTGCTGTACGTGGCCAAGTACAAACTACAACGTCTTTTCATTTTGTCAATCTGAGCAAGTGAATCAACATGTAATTCTCTGACATCAGTCTGTTTTCTCCTTCTGACAGTGTGATGCCATTTGGTTATGTTAAAACAGTTAAAATGTTTTGGGTTTAAAATGTTTTCAGAGTGGGATGTCCGCTTCTGTAGTTTGGTCTTCGTAGGTTT
>JAUMTR010000016.1:16125755-16153190 GCA_032270685.1 Microctenopoma stevenorrisi
CGTAATGAAGCTTCATTTGAGTGGTCACGTGATTTTTCTCGTGGTGAAGCGAGGCATCGACACAACAGCCGCGATACGTCTGCTTCAAAAGGTCGATACTGAGTCGAACCATCTGCTTTGAGCGTAACATCACTACTGATCAGGTGTCAGCAGGTGTGACGGGAGGCGGAGCTGTGTAATCAGGTGTGTTTGCTGTATACATGCACCTGCTGCTGTTGGAATCCCTGTCTGATTAACAGGATGGTTTCTGTTTGGGGTCGTCACATCAGCCAGCAGACGATGTGCTGAACTCTCAGACCCTGCTCAGTGTGGGATCACTGCAGTATTTTTTATACTTTATGTTTATATACTATTTGCTAACGTAGCCCTGTAATCAGTACTATGTGGAGCGTGTTGCAACAACAGGGAATCTCCTTGTGTAAAATGAGCAGGGACCTGGGATCCGAGCAGCTGTGTAGGAAGAAACTGAAGCAGTGTATGTAAAACGATTCTTAAAGGTAAACGGTCTACGTAATGTCCATGTGTTTAATCGAACATTAGGCTGATAAGTTAATTTACTGTCAGGTTGGTAAACGGCTTCATGTTCGTCTAGCATAACACCACCGTGGTGATTGATGCTCACTAAGTCAGTGCTGATAGAAGTAAATGTAAAATAAGTGTGTGTGTTTGTTTTATCAGCTCACACCATCAAATCAGAGCAGCTGAGTGGTTTTCATTTTTTGTAGCATGTCACACGAGCTGTAGATCAAGTTTCATGATTTGTTGGTAGTGATATCATGTTTGTACAGTAGACAATAAAATCTAATCTGTTTTAGATTGAGGTGATTTGTGTTTAGTGCTTATTCTAATAGTTGATCATCTTGTAAAATGTCAGTACCGACCAAGAACAGCTGTTAAATATATGGTTCTTTTAAAGTATGTTTGTATTAGAGAAAACTTGAATTTAAGAAGTTTTAAAAGTTTTACTGTATAAATACGTGTGTAGAAAGGTCTTTTTGCTCTGAGGTTTGTCTTCTTGATTTTTAGTTCTGGTGAGAAAGTTTGATGGAACAGGATCTAAATGACTGTAGTAAGATCTCCTCATTATTCCGGTCTAATCGTGATGAGTCATAACAGGACCAAGAGCTAGTTCTGACTCGTGAATACAACAAACCACATGTTGCAGAGTATTTCACAACAACAGTCGACCACAGAGGAAAACCTGACAGCAGGAAGGAACGCAGCAGTTTAATGTTTCTTGTTTCTCTGTCTGCAGGGCGATGGCAAGGCCGAGCCACAGCGATCACGTCCTCCAGCAGCTCAACAACCAGCGGGAGTGGGGCTTCCTGTGCGACTGCCTCATCGCCATCGGTGACATCTACTTCAGGGCACATAAAGCTGTCCTTGCTGCTTGCAGCTCCTATTTCAGGATGATGTTCATCCGGGACCAGCAGGGGGCAGGTCGTCTGGACCTCAGCAACATGAAGATCAGTGCAGAGTGCTTCGACCTCATCCTGCAGCTCATGTACCTCGGCCGCATCGTCGTAGGGAGCTACGAGTTTGAGGAGCTTAAAGCCTCCATGGCGTATCTGCAGATGTACTATATTCCAGACTCACTGGAGGATCTCAGGGACATCAGGAGTTCCAACCTGACCCCATCCTCCTCATCCAGTTCCTCCACCGGTGCTGCAGGGGGAAAGATGATTTTTGGAGTTCGCATGTATGAACAGCAGAAGCCTGCCCCTAACCCTCCCGCACCCGAAGTGGAGCGCTTACCGAAAGCTGTCAACAGCAGCACTGGACGTCCAGCTGCTCCAGCAACAGTCACCAGGCCAGTGGTAGCAGAGGAGGTGGTGAACCCTCCTCTGATAGTGGCGCCAACGACTGTGGATGGAGGAGCCGAGCAGCCGTGTGACTTGAGAAAAAGGCCCAGTGGCAGGAGTTCAAATCTTAAAGACCGTCCTCGGTTTGGCCGCACCTACACCTGCGATGATTGCGGTTTTGTCTTCAGCTGTGAGAAGCTTTTAATTGAACACATCCTGACTTGCACCAATCGGAAGGCCTTCCACCCAACTAGGGGTAACATCGAAGGTGACAATGAGTCCAGTAAAACTGAGAGCTCTGCTTCTGAGAGCACAGAAGAAAACAGGGTCATCTGTAAAGGTGAGGACGAGTGGCCTGAGGCCAAGGGAAGCTCGGATCTCACTATTAGGTCTGTAGCAGCGGGGACCGACAGCGAACCTGGGTCAACCAGGAGCCTCTCCATCAAGACGGAACCAGAAGAAAGCATGTTCCCTGAGATCGAGGTGGTCCGGGTTGGTGAGCACGCCACCAGAGACTCTAGTACAGCACAGTTTAGTGACCCTGCTCGTAAAAATCAGCAGAGGGAGAAAACAGAGGACCGTGAACCAGAGCCTGGTGTCTCAGGTTTGGAGAACAGCAATGAGCCTTTTGAAGGCCACATGTCCAGCAGCGATGATTCAGGGATTCCAACAAAGCTTCGTAAGGTCAAAGACGAGAATCAGGACCCAGACTGTGCCCCCTGTGAACTATGTGGTGCTCTCTTAGTAGAGGAGGACAGGTCGGCCCACTACCTGTCCAACCACATGGGCCACATATGTGCTTGTGGCCGGTGTGGCCAGGTTCTGATCAAAGGCCGGCAGCTCCAGGAGCATGCAGAGCGATGCGGGGAATCCCATGGTGGTGAATCTGACTCTCATGGGGAGGACGAAGTGTCCTTGCTGGAGGAGCCGCAGGGGATGGAGGAAGGACTGCTTGAGGCAGTCGACCTGGCCTGTCCCCACTGTGGTTTGCTGTTCCAGAATGAGAGCCTGGCACTAGAGCATGCTTTGTCCTGCCACGACCAGGAGCTGTTCCGCCCGGTCCTGTTAGAGGAGGGCGGTGAACCAGATCACCGCCGCAAACACTTTTGCAGTATCTGTGGCAAAGGTTTCTACCAGCGCTGCCACCTGCGGGAGCACTACACCGTCCACACCAAGGAGAAACAGTTCACCTGCCAGACCTGTGGAAAGCAGTTCCTGCGGGAGCGCCAGCTGAGGCTACACACTGACATGCACAAAGGCATGGCACGGTACGTGTGCCCAGTGTGCGACCAGGGAACCTTCCTCAAACATGATCACGTTAGACACATGATATCTCACCTGTCTGCCGGAGAAACCATCTGCCAGGTGTGTTTCCAGATCTTTCCTGGTGGAGAACAGCTGGAGAAGCACATGGACGTCCACCTTTACATCTGCGGCGTCTGTGGAGAGAAATTTCGTCTCCGTAAAGACATGAGGAGCCATTATAACTCCAAGCACACCAAAAGACTTTAGGAATGATCCAAACCGTCCTCTGCGTTATACTAATTTGTCAAGAAGCCATAAATGTGAGAACAATTGTATGCACTTGAACACCAAAAAGACAACGATTTAATCTGCACTTTTAAAGTATATGCATAACCTAAACGAGGTTCACACTGTGAGCAGTGGGCTGTTGATGGGTTGCTTTGGGTATCTTCAGGTTTGTACTTGGAAACTAAAATGATGTAAAGTTAAATGTGGCACATTTTCACACGTTATAATCAGGATGTTAAGAGAATGAAAATGATCATAGGAGTGAAACTATCAAGTTTAGCAACAAACCGTTTTCACATTTGATGCTGCTGAGTTCAGTCTTAGCACAGCTAACCAGTTACATAGCTAATGAGATGTATATTAATATTTACTATATTTATAAAGAAGCTGGGGATTTTATTACATGATTATATACATTTAACCGAAGACGAACAGAAGTCCACCTTGGTAAAATCAACCAGTCCAGAAAGACACGAAGTAAGAATTCAAAGCAGACGTATTTAAGAGTATTTTCATTCTAAAATGATTAGGGTTCTATCGCCTAACTAATCTGTGAATTGACGAAATACTTGTTTTTCGTCAATTTCTAGCAGCAGAATGTACCAAAGCTGACAGGTTAGCTCGTGTCCGACCCAGGGGTCAGCCCGGCCTGTCGACAGAACTGGTTCGCTGTTGTGTTGCTCGCAGTGTGAACTTGCAGTAAGACGGATGGTGAACCCCTAAGGAAATTCAAAGCGACGAGTTCTCATGGTGCTACAGGAAAAACTACTAGTTAATTCAAACTGTTAGACAGCAGACCTCCACAGTCTCTACCAGAACTAAACCCAGTTTGGTAGATAGAGTACTCTGAGAAGACGCCCAGTTGAATCTGTTTATGGAGTGAGCTGCCCGTCCAAGTGTCCGTCAGCATTTCAGAGGACCGTGGTTCCTCAAGGTTTGGGTCAATGTTTTCTAGTTTGATGTCAAATTATTTCCCAGAATACTAAACTTTTTTGATGCTCTGGTGGTTCTGTGAGTTTGTTGGCACAATGAGTCTTAGCTTTTCCTTCATTATTCGTGTCCAGCACGCTCTGCGATCGGTGCCTTTGCTGTACAGTGGTGCACACGAGCTGCAGGGTGAATCTGTAAACGACAGGTTCTGAATAGAATTCAGAAACAAAACACTATAAGCGCCCTGTTCGTCAAAACCAGCTCAACATCAACCTGCTGTTTTTTAATTCATTGTCTGAAAAGTGACCGTTGACACTTGGACTTTCTCTAATGCCTTATGAGTCTTGTTAAGTTGTTTAAGACTGTTAAACCACACACACATGATCAGAACCAGTTCAATTTAACTGTATATTACCAACAAGAAACCGTTAAATGCAAACCCAACCCTTTCAGAACCAGGTCACGTCTTTTTCACAAGACAAAACCAAAAAATCTGACTTGATTAGAGCAAAACCTTGGATTTTAGAATCACAAGTACTGAAGCGGGTCACGGTGATAACTAGCCTGGTTCTGATTTCACTTCAACCAGTTTAGAATCATCCGCAACCTATTGACCATAACTAAATCCCGTACTAAGACTTTTTTAGTAATAATTCATTGAAGATTATTGGAAGGTCATTGCTGAACTGGTCCTGGACCCACCTCAGGACCAGAAGAAGCATGTTAGATCCAGTCTAAACCATTTCACAGTATAAAGTACATCTGGATCAGTTCCAGACCAAACCAGTTTACCATCTTGTTTTCCAGCACTTAGCCAGTTCAGAACCAACTTGACGGAGTAAACAATGTGTGGAACCAGGCTCAGGCAGTTTTGTGTCCACTCGGACCTGCTCACATGTCTTGGAAATGTCTTTTCTGTTGAGTTGATGGTTGAATTTAATTTGAAGCTGATGAACCAGCTACTTTTAAACCTAATGTAAACAGGTTGTGGACACGTGTTAGTAAATGTTGCTTTGCTTGGACTGTTTGGACAATCAAACTTTGGAAGATGCTGTCGTCTTTCTGTCCTATGAGCACTTTTCTTGTTTGGATCTGCACTTGAACTTTAATAAATTCAATTGGAGACGAACGTTCTTAAGGTCGACTTAACATCTGAGCTACAACACGTTTCAACTGGAACAGCAGGAACAACTAAGACCACATCACGTCCTCGTGGACCAGACCAACTGGTTTCATATACTAACTCATTCCTGACGCTGTTATTCTAATTGGTTTTACTTTGTCGCGTTGTTCAGTAAAATACAACAGAAAATGTATTTGTCTTCCTCAGGCCTTCATCATCCCTTCATCCAGATTTCTGTGTATGGATCAGTCTATGGACAAAGACCTGATTAAAGTCCCTCTGAGGCCAAGAGGAAACTGTGGATCAGCTGTTAGTCAGTTCATCAGCTGCATCAAGTTCTAACAGATTCTAACTTTTGCTAACTGGAAACATAAAAGAACAATTTCACGATCCAATTTAATGAAGACTCTTCCAGTTCAGTACGGACTAAATCGGGATGCTGCCCACTGATGGTGGTCCAACTACTTCAGCCCAGCTCAAACCAGTTTAGTGCTGGTTGGAACAGCTGGGTAACCAGTTCTGTAGCAACTGGAACCACTTCAGAAGCAAACTCACTTTGTTAAAACTCCAGGAACTGAACCTGCAAAGGATCCTGGTCCTGCTGCTGGGCGGAGATGTTCCTCTGGTCCTCACATCTTTCACTTCCATGTTCTGTTTGTGTTGGAGCTTCATTCAGCCTCACGTCGTCTTCACGCGTTTGTCAATCAGAAGCTTTTTCTTTTTCGCTGATGTTGACTTTATAGTTTTGGAAAATGAGAAAATACAAACATTTCTTAAGCTCTTAATAAACTAAGTGAATCTGTTTGTGGAGAAACATGTTTTATTTATTTTAAACGTCCATCAGTGTTTGCTTTACGTTAGAATCCCGCAGATGCTGAAAACGGTAACGAATGAGTCATGACTGATCATCTAAACCTACATGAACATATTTCAGATGTAGAGAAAATAGATCCAAGTCTTCAAACTGTCTAATATGCAAATACATTTAGTACTGTACTCATGTACAGTGTGTACTTCCCTTGTTTATTTCCATGTTGTACGTTTGACTTAACAAATATCTGATTTACCAAATTACAGCAGTCACCTCAAGACACTTTTCATTGTTAGGTTTATAAAAGCAAAGCAGAATGAAATAGATTTTTTCCCATAAGAAACGGAATATATATAAATACACCTGTATTATAATAAATACTAATAAATATATCATTTTACAGGCCCGTCTGCGTTAGAGCAGTACTTTCACTTTAATGTTCCTGATAAGTGTAGTTGTACAAATGCAATAAATGATGTTAACTCCTGATGTTTAGTTTCAGGCTCAGTACAGCTTCATGTTCCTGTAGCAGCCTCAAAGCTGGAAAATAAATAACTACATTAAATCACTTTTCACTTATCTGGTACATAGATGCCTGTGTGAAAGTATAACACATAAAACAGAATTAATAAATTATAATGGTCGTACATGAAGGGGCTAAACCTCCACCTTTGATCATTTAAATCTATTATTTTGAAATCTGTATAATAAACACATAGATTTTAATTCGGTAGTTTATTTAATGTAGGACATTTACTACACTGTAGTAAAGATACTTTAACTGTATTTATATGAATGTCCTGATGTAAGGCAGACCACACCATACCAGGCGTGTCCCTGAGACAGACACCCAGCGCTAGCTCCCCGAGCGCTGCCTGTGGCTGCTCACTGCTGCAGAGAAGACATTTCATTGTAACATGTAAAAAATGTATCGATGACCAATAATGTGGATTCTTCTAGATTATTTTACGTTTCAGGTTAAACCTTACAGTTCCACATTTGTCCACATGGTGGCGCTTCAGGATCAAACTAAACTTGTTCCTGCAGCTGGTGTCACATCTGTGACCTACGTTGATTGACAGTCTGTTGTTCTGGAAACACTGGTTAATAGGGGGGGCGTTGAAGGGGGGGTGTACGGGGGTACTGTGACCTCACCTCCTGCGTGGAGTTTCCATGTTCTCTGCATGTAGTGAATTATGTGGTGAATCGTGTGCAGGTATAAACCTTTCTCTGTATGTCAGCACTGTGCACCTGTTCAGGTGAACAGCATCTCTCCCCTGATGACAGCTCTGACGCACTCCACCTCTTCTACAGCAGGTACGAAGGACACATATGATCAACTAACTGCACAGAAAATAAAACGAGCAGCTAATGCTCGTGTGACTGGTTTGGTTTAAAGTCTTCTAATTCTGCGCTGTGCTTTTTTGATGGATTGATGACAACACTCGGATCTCTTTGGATCTTCTCTTCCTATATTCTGAAAAAATGGGAACGAAAGACGAACCTTTAAATCAACATTCGCCTGCTCCAGCTCCTGTAAACAAAAGAAAGAGGTGGGACAGGCTTAAGCTAACGACAAAAATAATCTGAAACTGTGGCGACAGACATAAAGATGAATCAAAACAACAGGGTTTAAAGGAAACGTGCACTAACTCTCCCACAGGGGAATTTTAGAAAAGGGGAGAGGCTACGGTGTTACCCCACATTTATACTGGAGGCACCACAGAAGAAGAGAAGACTATCAGAGAATAAGGAACAGTTGGGGCCTAATTATAAAAATCTAACATTCATCCTAATTAGGCCGGTTACACTGAGGTAAATACATTTACTGTGAGGTTTCGTCAGGCTGCTGTGTTCGTGTGTATTGTCGCAGCAAAGTTTAAACAGAATCTGATGCTGTTTGTAAGAGTGAAACAGCAACGTTAAAAATGAAATCCGTATATAATGGAGAGTACTTGAGGACACGATGGTTGAAGTAATCCCGCTCTGACGGGATTAATATGAGCAGAGCCACAGTACGAGGGAAACGTTGTTAATCTGATGAAGCGACCAGTGACCGACATGAAGATCAGGACCGATAATTGAGGAACTGACGGTGCTCTGTCATTCCAGACTGTTTTAGAAACTAAACTAGTTCCACACGGCCCACTGAGGCTACACCACCGTATTAGAATCGATCCACATCAGGACAAACCAGTACTGAAGTGGGTCACAGTTGGTGGTGTTGACAGATTAAAGCTGTGTGGTTCAGATCAGCATGTGATGGAGGTGCTGCAGACTGTCAGGACACCACAACCCCTCATCCATCGTTATAGGTTTTCATACACAACTGTTTCTGCTTCCCTGCATTTGTCTGACAGGCGGGACACTCATCCTCCTGTACCAGGGACCCGGGATAAACCTATTTCCTTCCTCTTCCTCCTTCTTAGTGTCGACACAGATGCAGATCCTGAGCTTCATGCACTCACCAAGTTGTTGTCAGACTGTGTAAATGCATTGATTCACGATTATATATACTCAGTTACCATCTGGTAATAATCCTGTGTTTTCACTGGAAGAATCCTCAAGTGTTTAACAGATGTCGAGTCCTTCAACAAATCCCTGAGGGGACAATAGGACAGTCTGTCGTTTTCCGGCTACAAACACTTTAGCTGCTCACGACTCTGTAAATGTTTGTCTTACACATTTAAACTAAAGGTCGTGTTTTTCCCCACAGTTATCTCTTGTTATAATGGTGGCTGTGGTTTAGATAGAGCAGTCATGGGATCAGTGGTTCGATTCCCAGCTCCGCCTGTGTGTCCTTGGGCGAGACACGGAACCCCGAGTTGCCCAACAGTCTTTACCACTCTGCAGGCATTTGCAGTTAATAACGGTGGTGTTACCGCACCACATGGTGATGCAGCTGGTCAGGATGCTCTCAGTGATGCAGCTGTACAAGTTGCTTCCTCGTCATCAAGAAACCGAAACAAGTGCAGTCGCTTTGGATAGAATTTTGAGATAACCATGAGATGGATGACTGAGATTTTTATTCAGGGTCATCATTTGGATGAATGAATAACCGACAGATAAAATGTGTTGTACCGTTGATTAAACAAACAGATCAGGGATCAGGTGTGAGGGAGGATAAATACCTGGATCAGTCCTTCAGTCTCCTGTCGGTCAAGTAACAATGATGTTTGTTTGGTCTCTAGCTTTGCTGGTGCTCTGTGGTCGGGTCGCAGTTCCGGGCCTCGTAGACGCCAGTGACGATGCTCTGAAGACCGGACCAGAACATAATGGCCTGGAACTTCTGCTGCAGAAGCTGACGGTCAGACTGGAGAAGTTGGAGAAGGCTTGTGAGGACCGAGGTCAGTCTGCTTAATCTGCTTTTAACACTTAAATAGGACGACAGGTTATTTTGTCTGAGTCCGTCTGTGGTTTCCAGCTGGTTCTACCCGGGTGGCATTCTCAGCCGCACTCACCAACACTACACAATGGACTCATCAGGGGCTGTTTAACACCAACGTCAATCTGGTCTTTACGAATGTGATAACGAATGTTGGCAACGCGTACAACCCCCACACAGGTGAGACTTACCTGTTTAGTTTTGAGGGTAATGATCTGACGTCGATGAGTTTTAAAGAATGTGCTGGTGCATTTTTATGTTCACCTGTTGTGTGTGTTGTTTGTCTGCAGGCATCTTCACAGCCCCTGTGAAAGGACTCTACTACATCAGGTTCACTGGCTGTGTTGAAAACTCGCAGTCCTTAAATGTAGCATTGAGAAAAGGAGGCAATGCAGTGGTTGCCATACAAAACACAAAGGGCACCTACTCCAGCGCATCCAACGGAGCGACACTAGTCCTGAAAGCAGGGGACCAACTCTGGATCACCATGTGGTCCGGTCATAGTATCTCTGACCAGAGCCGATTGAGCACTTTCAGTGGCTTCCTCGTCTTCCCCATGTAGGAGAAGACAGAGACAGGGAACACTCACAGTCCAGAAGCCAGGTCTAGACCAAAGTTTGAAAATGTCTCATTATTACAGGAGAGTGATGTGTGTGGAGCAGGTGGAGGAAGAAGTGTTATAGAAAACATAACAATTAATTCAGCTGCTGAGAGATTAAATGAAAGTGATCGATCTGATTTTCGTGTTTATTTCTTTGCAAAAAAAGCTGACAGTTGTACAAAGTGTCCAAATTATGTACGAGTGGATTATTTTACAAGTAGACAGGATGTACGATCAAGATAACTGCAACGTCTTTCCTGCTAGTCAAAATCAAAGATCTCTACTACGTCATTTTGTCTGTCTGTAATTCTAGATATGTTGAACTAAATTGTGACTAGTCATAATCCAGGTTAAAGATATCTCTAATTGAACACATTTAGAAGGGACCTCAAAGGTCGCGATCTCTGTGGCATTGTGCTGTTTGATCAAACTGCACATTTCAGGGCGGTCTGAGACACACCTGTGCAATATACCTGCTGTCTAATCAGCACCTGGACATGTCTCACCTGTGAGGGGGGGGATTATCTCGGCTACCTGACACACGTAGACAGATTTGAGAAAATTATTTGGGAGTCGTGGTTTTTTTTCAGATGTTTGAGTTCAGCTCATGAGAAATGGAGCAAAAACCAAAGTGTTGCGTTTATATTTTTGTTCATTGTATCTTCTTTATCTTTTTGGATCTCGATATGACCAGTCAAAGCTCAGTTGTAAGTATCTGAAATTAGACCTTTGACTACTCGAATTGTTGTTCAAGATGTCTACAATTCTCATTACAATAGTCAATATGACGTAGTAGATTTCTCAAATTCTAATTTGGACTAGTCACGTTGTGATTTTGACTAAATATCTGAAATGCAATCAAGGATCTTCGAGTAAAAACTGTGAAATGTTAAAGGCTGCAGCGTCCCGTGGAATAAAAGCAGCCTTGCTGAAGGTTATTTGTCTCGTTCACATTACTCTTTCAAACCAACGTAAAAGAAATAAATGTCAAGTTAACAACCTAAAACCAAGTAACATCTTAACTAGAACAAGCTAAGTCTAACCACGGTTTTAGCTAACCTTACACAGAAAACTAACAAACCACTATCGACTGGAGCTCAAACAAAACATAATGAGGAAAAATAAATTTCTGTAAACATTCATTCTTTTATCTCCGTGTTTTTAGGCCTTTTATGCGCTTGTGACCGTTAAACCTCCTTTTACCGCAAAGTTCCGTTTCTGCGTCAGTTTCCCGTCCTTTCAAAATAAAATATCCGTTTTACAAAAAATACAAAATAATGGCAGGTAAATCAAGTCAGCATAGAAATAAACCCAAACATTTTACACAATGACTACACAACGTTTCAAAGTCATGTCCATGCACCACAGTCCAAAACTCTTAGAACCTGAAAGTAAAATTCAAATCTCACATATCTTTATTAATCCCAAATTATGTTTGTTCTTTTCACTGTTTCTGCTAAAGCAAATTAAACAAATATAGAATATGTTTTTGCTTTAGGTTGATCTGTGTGTTTGTGTTTGGTTTTAAAGGGTTAATAATCAATCTTTATTGAGCATTTCAAATTTATTTTATTTTATTTTTATTGCATATTGAGCCTGAAGCCAAACAGAAAACATAGAGACACAATATATTTAAAACAAAATATTTCAGGAACAAACAGTGAAACTGACGGACTGCTCCTTTTTCTTAGGTGATGATCATAAAATCAAATGATGTTTCCACAGTATTCTGTGAATATTTAAACCTCACACAGTAAATAAAAACAAAGTCATCACAGAGCGAATAAGCTATGAAATAATTATTTCTACTGATCAAACAGAAATACTGTTTGAAATCGTTAAACGATCCGTTCGGTACCGAACTCCTCCATCCCGGAGTAGTCCGTCTCCATCCAGCCGACATCCGGCGCCGTGTCCCGGCCTCCCGCCGCGCGGTGTGTCGGCAGGTTCGCTGGATCCTCCGCGGGTGTTACAGCCGGGACCAGGACGCTATGTCCGGAGGAGAGAACCGGTGGATCAGTACCATAAACTTTACTGCTAGTACTACTGTTACTGTGAGTACTGGTGTTTCTCAACACTTTGGACTCGGGTCCAGTCTCCAGTCTGGACTTAGGAAGCGTCCTACTCCTCTTAGAACCACCAGCTGTCTCCCTGTTCTCGTTCCTGGAGCTGATATCTGGACCCTCTGTCCCTGTCCGGGCCAGTCCAGGTCCGGGTGTGGGCTTCCAGATGAGGCTGTAGTAAATAGCCAGAACCGCAGCAGCCAGGGACACGGACAGGACGTAGACCACCACGGTGCCCAGTCTCACCCACTTCTTGTTGGAACTGGCCGCCAGCTTCGCCTTCTTCTCCCCGGTGTAGGTGACCGGCCTGCCCCGATCCTCCGGACCGAGCCCCGGACTCCACTTGTTCGGGTCCCGCATGTTTCCGGTCTGCGGGTCCAGGAGGCGGATTGTGTCGTCACTCGGAACCGTTGAGAGCAGAGCCGAGGTCCCTCATCATGCCGGTGCCTCCATGATCCTCCTCCGGATTCCAGCTGGACTCGTCCAGATGTTCTAGTTCCAGAGAAGCAACACGAACAGGGAACTTCCGAGGAGCCCTTCACAATAAAGGTCGGGAGATGCTACTTAAGATGTAAAAAAAACAGTTTGTTGCACCGGATGAATTTTTGTTCTTTAAGTTACATGTGCAGATATTTAAATACGTGAAAAGTCTGTTTTATCTTATTTATCTAATTTAATTTCAAATGATCCACAAACTATTGTTTCTGTTTTATATACATGTTCTATCAAACATTAGAAACTCGTTTTTATAGAATAAAATGTAGTTACAGGACCAGACTCTGGGAGCTTAAAATGAAATTAATCATTATTATATTTATTATTAAATAACCCACAAACCAGTCGTGAACATCATGTAGATATGTACAACAGGAGACTTCTCAGTGTTCAGCTGTGATTTTATTTCTCAACATGTACAAAATCATTTAAAAAATGTCTCATTCACAATTAAGTTTGTCAGGTTTTGGAAACACGTAGAAAAATAACATCGACAAAATATTTGAAGTGACCACTGTAACAACCAGATGTCTCTGTCACGTGTTAAGAGTATTTAAGAGTAAAGGTTGTTTGTGAAATAATCATGTTGTTTAATATTATGAACAGTGAAGGGCACCTCCTAGTGTTGCTACACAACACACAGCGGTGGTGTTGTGAGCCAGAGTAATGGGGGGAGGGAGGTTGTCTGGCTGAAGTCTTGGCTCAACACAGCTTTTCTGACCATTTGACCGTTCATTTGTTTTTAGAAAACCAATACTGCTGGAGTTTGGAATGTACAAGTTTATTTGGATCTTTGAAATTTGTTGTTTTTCTTTTCAAGGTACATTTTCCACCGTGTAAAAGGAGGATGTTCATGTTCTGTGTCATCTGACCGAGTGGACCCTTTCTTTCCCAGAGGAAACAAAAGGCTAAACTGTGAACAAAGATTCAGCCACAAAGAGAAATAAGCTGCAGCTCAGTGAATGTCTCAGACGCAGTTTAATCAAACAGCTTCAGCTGAATGGTCGTCTCCTCGCCGCGCTCTAACGTCATCAGAGGTGTAGCCCACCAAACCCCTCACACACACACACACACACACACACACCGGTACAGACACCTGCTGTGAAACATTCAGACACAAACCCAGATTTAGCCTGACACACTGATTCTCCTACCTCACTGATGATGAAGAGTTTCAAGTGAACAACCACAGAATCAAACTACTGAACACTGGTTTTTAGTTGGAGAATAAGCAGTACTACTACAGCTACTACTACAGCTACTACGATGCTTTGGCTTAGTCTTCAGCTGAGTCCTGGTCCTGGTTCCTCTCCATACATCCAAAACCAGGAACACCTGTCAGTCAGAACAGACATGAATGAAAATCTGAAACCAGCATGTTGATTTTAGTTTCACAGCTGCTACAGTTACACGATGTGACTTTGCGGTTTTAATGAGCGCACCTGTCATGTGGACCTCTTTCCTCACTCATCCAGACCTTTCTTGGAGGATCCGTCCCTGGTTTTTGCCCTTAGCTTGTTCACCTGTGACTCAGCGATGTCAGCTCTCTCCTCCGCCTCCTCCAGCTCATGCTGCAGTTTGCGGAGTTTGGCCAAGTTGGTGTTTGCTGCCTCCTCGGCCTCCTCTGCTGCATGTTTGTAGGACTTGACCTTCATTTGCAGTTTGTCCACCAGGTCTTGCAGTCGAGAGAGGTTCTTGCGATCTTCCTCTGTCTGGTAGGTGAGCTCCTTGATGCGACGCTCATACTTGCGAACCCCCTTGATAGACTCTGCTCCCCTCTTCTGCTCTGCCTCCAGTTCGTTCTCCAGCTCCTTGATGCGGGCCTCCAGTTTCTGGAGCTGCTTTTTGCCGCCTTTCATGGCGATTTGCTCAGCCTCGTCCAGGCGGTGCTGCAGGTCTTTAATGGTCTGCTCCATGTTCTTCTTCATTCGCTCCAGGTGGGCACTAGTGTCCTGCTCCTTCTTCAGCTCCTCAGCCATCATGGCTGCATCTGTGATGGCCTTCTTTGCCTTCTCCTCAGCATTGCGGTTCTCCTGTATGGCCTCCTCCAGCTCATTCTGCAGCTGGAGAACATCTGCTTCATGCTTCTTCTTCTGGTTGATTAGGCTGGTATTCTGGGAGTGCAGGAGTTGAATGCGCTCTGTTGCATCAGTCAGCTCCTGTTCGGCCAGTTTCCGGCTCCTTTCTGTCTGCTCGAGGGCAGCCCTCAGTTCCTCCAACTCAGCTTGGATCAAGTTGTTTCGTCGATCCAAGAGAGTGATGTTCTCTCTAAGGTCGTCATTGCCATGCTGTGCATCGTCCAGCTGCAGCTGAGTGTCTTTCAGGAATGCCTGGAGGCTCTTCAGCTGTTTCTGGGCATCAGCTGCCTGCCTGTTAGCTTGGCTGAGCTGGATCTCCATCTCATTCAAGTCTCCCTCCATCTTCTTCTTTACTCTCAATGCCTCATTTCGGCTCCTGGTCTCAGCTTCCAGAGAGGACTGAAGAGAATCAAGCATTCGTTGGTAATTCTTCTTGGCTTGGTCCGTTTCCTCATCTTTCTCTGCCAGTTTTCGCTCCAAGTCTGCTTTAACTTGGTTGAATTCCAGCTGGGCTCGGAGAATCTTGCTTTCTTCGTGCTCTAGAGAACCTTCTGCCTCCTCCAGTGCTGACTGGAGCTCACCCTTTTCTTGCTCAAGCTGTTTTCGGATCTTCTCCAATTCATGGGCACTCCTGCCACCCTCTCCAAGCTGGTCTGTAAGGTCAGAAATCTCTTCTTGGAGGTTCTTGTTTTCCCTCTTCATTGTCTCCAGTTGATCCAGACACTCCTCATATGCATTTCTCAGTTTGAAAAGTTCAGTGCTCTGAGTTCGAGCCTCTTTCTGAGAGGCCTCTAGTTCACACTGAGACTCCTCAAACTTCTGCTTCCACTCTGCTAGGACTTTGTCAAAGGCTCTTTGCTTTTTGTCCAGTGCTGCAGAGGCTGCATTGGATCTCTCAAGGTCCAGCATCAGGTCTTCAATCTCATTTTGCAGCCGGTGTTTGGTCTTTTCAAGCGATGAACACTTAGCATTCACAGCCTCAATAGCCTCCTCTGCCTCCTGCAGCCTTTGAACCAGTTTTTTCTTTGCTTCTTCCAGCTCTTCTGTTCTCTGGATTCCATCAGTTTCATATTTTGTCCTCCATGCTGAGACCTCTGTGTTGGATTTGGACAGAGCTCTCTGCAATTCTGCCTTGGCTTCCTGCTCTTCTTCAAACTGCTCTCGGAGCAGATCACAGTCGTGACGAGCAGACTGTAATGCGTGGGCGAGGGCATTCTTTGCTTTGACTTCTTCTTCCAGTTGTCTGCGCAGATCTTCTACCTGCTGGTTGTATGAGTTCTTCCCTCTGGTCAGCTGTGATATCAGACACTCCTTCTCCTCCACCTGACGTCCTAACTCACCATTCTCCGTCAGCAGCTTAGCTCTCTGCGTAGTCAAGTCGTTGATTGTTCGATGAGCCTCCTCATATTTACTCTTGAACTCATTCATGTTGTCTTCCATTGTACGGCACATTTTCTCAATGTTTGATTTTGCTTTCACCACACTCTCCATGTTAGAACACAAGTCATCCAGCTCCAGTTTCAGCTCATTCTTCTCTTTCTCTAGTTTCTGCTTTACCCGCTGCAGATTATCAATCTGTTCACCCAGTTCAGCGACACTGTCAGCATGTTTCTTTCTGAGGGTGGCAGCTGTGGCTTCATGTTGGAGAGTGGATTCCTCTAGCTCTCTACGCAGCTTCTGAAATTCAGCATCTCTCTTCTTATTCAGTTCCACTTGAGCTGATGTTGCTCCACCGGCTTCCTCCAGACGTTCACTGATGTCTTCCAATTCGCGAGAAAGATCACAGCGCTGCTTTTCAACTTTGGCTCGGGCTGCACGCTCAGCATCTAGCTCTTCTTCCAGCTCCTCAATTCTGGCCTGGTTTTCTTTCAGCTTCTTCTGGAGCTGAACTGAAGCCACCTGCTCGTCTTCTAGTCTTGAACTGATCTGGGATATTTCAAAGTCTTTTTTCTTGAGTTTTTCCTCCAATTGCTGTTTGTCATTTTCAAAGTCCATCAATCCCTCTTGGGTCAGTTTCAGGTCTCCTTCAAGCTTCCTCTTTGAGCGCTCAAGGTCCATCCTGACCTTCTTCTCCTGCTCCAGTGAACCCTCCAGATCATCCACCTGTTGCTCCAGCTTAGCTTTAGCTTTGGTTAAACTGTTGGCTTTGTCCTCTTCACTCTGAAGGTCATCCAGTGTCTGCTGGTGGGCCTCCTGCAGTGCCTTCTTCTCTTTGGTCAGCTTCGTAATATTCTCATCCTGAGAAGCCATTTCCTCCACCAGGTTTTTCGCCTTATTCTCTGTGGCATGTTTCTCTTTTTCCACCTTGGCCAATGTCAGCTCCAGATCATCTATATCTTTCTTCAACTCAGAGCACTCATCTTCAAGCTTGCGTTTCTTAGCGGTGAGGTCTGCATTCAGTTCCTCCTCATCTTCCAGTCTTTCTGTCATCTCTTTCAGCTTAGCCTCCAGTTGAATCTTGCTCTTAATAAGCTGTTCACAGCGTTCTTCAGCGTCTGTTAGTGTATCCTGCTCAGACTGAACCTGCAAAGTCAGGTCGTTCTTCTCTTGGAGAAGAGTCACTATTTTCTCCTCTAGTTCCTTTCTTCTGGATTCCGATTTCTCCATAGTCTCTTTCAACTTGTTGAACTCGTCCTTCATGTTGGCCATTTCCTTCTCTGACTCAGCACTCTTCAGCAGGGGCTTGATCTTGAAGAAGAGCTTCATCCAAGGCCAGTTCTTCACCCCCAGGAATGAACGAAGGTTCCACTGGATAACTGTCAGAGCGTCTCTACGTTCCACTAGTTTAGCAAACTGTTCCCTCATGAGGAGTGCCCGGGCATTAGCCTGGATCCTGGTGATAATACGGGAGAGTTGCTCATCTCGCATCTCTTCCAGTGTTCCCAGCAGGCCAGCTTTAAAAAACACCTTTGTGTGGCCAAACTTGTACTGACTGTGGTCGATGTCCAGTGATCCCAGTAACTTTTCTGCACTTTTCTTACAGTCAATAAACTGACCCTCGGGAATAGCAGAGGCATTCAGAATCCTGTACCGTTGTTTAAAGTCACCATAAAGAACCCTGTTTGGGAAGCCCTTTCTGCAGATTCTGATGCCTTCCAGGACACCGTTACAGCGCAGCTGGTGCATCACAAGGCAGTTATCCATGACTCCTGGAGTTTTCCTTTCATTAGGAATCAGACACCGGACAAAGTGGGGATGTGTGGTCTTCAGGTTGGTCATCAGCTTGTTCAGGTTTTCCCTGTGAAGGGCAGACACTGTCTGGAATGAGGAACCTTTCTTCTTTGCTCCTTTGCCACTTCCCTTGTCACCACCATCAGCTCCTGAATAGCTTGAAAACAACAGACTGAGAAGCTTCAGAGATGATTTCTGGTAAAGACCAACAACAGTTTCATTTAATGGATCTTTGTTTTTGACCAGCCAGCCAGAAATGTTATAGTCCACTGTCCCAGCATAGTGGACCAGGGCAAAATGAGCCTCTGATTTTCCTTTTGCTGCCCTCGGCTTCTCAAACATCTTGTTCTTTCCCAGGTGATTATCATAGAGCTTGGACTTAAATGTCTGGTCACTGGCTTTGGGAAACATACATTCTTCTTCCAGAATGGACAAGATCCCTAGAGGCTTCTCAATGAGGTCAATACATGCTTGTAGATCCATCCCAAAGTCGATGAACTCCCACTCAATGCCTTCTTTTTTGTATTCTTCCTGCTCTAAAACAAACATGTGATGGTTGAAAAACTGTTGCAGTTTCTCATTGGTGTAGTTGATGCAAAGCTGCTCAAATGTGTTGAAATCAAAGATTTCAAATCCAGCAATGTCCAGTACTCCAATGAAATACTGACGGTGCTGTTTTGTATCCAGGGATTGGTTGATTCTCACCACCATCCAGTTAAACATCTTTTCATATACTGACTTAGCAAGAGCACCAATGGCATAGTAGACTTGGTCTACGCTTTGGCCTTTGGTGACATACTCATTTCCTACCTTGACTCTGGGATGGCACAAGCCTTTAATGAGGTCAGCAGAGTTCAGCCCCATCAGGTAAGCTGATTTGTCAGCAGCCTCTGTGCTGTCAGGTTCAGCCTGCTCCTCACGCTGCTTCTGTTTGAATTTCATGTTGCCGTAGTGCATGATGGCACCGATCAGTTTGTAGACGCCCATCTTCTCTTCTGGAGTGAAGCCGAGCACATCGAAGGCGCTGTCTGTGGCCATCAGCTCCTCTGAGTCGTTGATGGAGGCGACTGTTACCTCTCCCTGGGAGATGTAAGAGTAGTCATAGGGGTTGTTGGTGATCAGCAGCATGTCCAGCAGCTCTGGCTTCTGATTGGACAGAATCTGGTAGAAGATGTGGTAGTTCCTCTCAGCCTTCAGCTGAAAGGTGACGCGTGACTTCTCCAGCAGGTATGTCTCAATGTCGGCAGATGAGAGTTTACCACTTGTACCGAAATGAATTCGGATGAATTTTCCAAACCGAGATGAATTGTCATTCCTTAATGTTTTGGCGTTGCCAAAGGCTTCCAGAGCAGGGTTTGCCTGGATGATTTGATCTTCCAGTGTCCCCTTGCTGGTGTCTTTTCTGCCTCCTCCACCTACTGCAGCAATGCTGGCGAAGTACTGGATCACTCTCTTGGTGTTCACAGTCTTTCCTGCACCGGATTCTCCGGTGATGAGGACAGACTGGTTCTCCCTGTCAGTCAGCATGTACTGGTAGGCATTGTCAGAGATGGAGAAGATATGTGGTGGGGCCTCACTTCTTTTCTTCCCTCTGTAGGCTGCCACCACCTCAGCATCATAGACAGGAAGCCACTTGTAGGGGTTGACAGTGACACAGAAGAGCCCAGAGTAGGTGTAGATCATCCACGCAGCATAACGCTCTTTCAGGTTAAACAGCACGGCGGGCTCATGGAGGAAAGTGAACATCGCCATGTCTTCGATTTTGTCAAATTTTGGAGGGTTCTGTGGATGAACGTCAGACTCCTTCACAGTTACAGTTGTTCCGTCCTCCTTCTTGACAGTCACCATTGCTCCATCTTTGCTCTGGATTTGTCCCTTCACATATTCTTGTTTATCGTCGACTACAAAACACTCAGTCTTAATGTCAAAGGCTCTGGTCTGAGCCTCCAGGCGCTCCCTCTCCGACTTCCGCAGGTAAGGAGCAGCTTTGCCAAACTCGGCCATCAGAGCATCACCCATGGTCGAGGGTGGTGATTCCTGGCAGTCAGAAGAGAGAACGAGCTGAGAGAGAGGATCCCTTGTCTGGTGGAGCTGGTGTAGAACTGCAGACTCTGTGCAGCAGGTGGGTGTTTAAATAGGCTCCCTGTGGACCAAATTAGGACAAAACTACTGACATGATAAAAAGTCAAACTAAATTTGTCCTGGGATGGGATCACACCATGAGGGCAGATTCTGGACCTTTGGTTTTGAAAGTCCATTTTAGGAAAAGCAGAGGTTCACTGCTTATCTGCCCGCTGACAGAACCTCCTGACACGTCTCCATTTAGACTCTACTCTGCTTCTGCTGTGTCCTCACAGGAGCAGCACTGATACTACAGTTCATCTACAATTTTAACAGCTAAATTCGTTTCCAGCAACCGCTTGGAACACATTTAAAAAAAATCTACCTGCAGTTCATTAATGTTGTTTTTTATTGTCCAGTCTGAAAATATTTAGTAATTATTACTGTACTTAATTTAAATTACATCAATAGTCTTTAGAATTAGTTCAAAATATCTGTAACATCATTTAGGCTTTAATAATCTGCATTGCAAAATGTTATAGTGTGAGGCCTCTAATGTTACAGCCGGTAATCTGAGATTAATCTGTGTTTAAAATAAAATCTTCAGCCTGAGAAAAGTCTTATTGTGATGCTGCTGCTAAATGTCTTATTTATTAAAATTCTGTAGGTTCAACATATAAATTAATAACTTGCTGAAACAGTCAAAAAACCTTGAGCAACGGTGAAAAACTTTCAGTGAGATCAGCTTTTCCATTTTTCTTTACTGAGGCAGAGCTCTAATCTCAGCATCAATACAAGATCAATGACAGAGTTTACTGTCAGAAATAAATGTGGTGACACCACGGGCTTCACCTGAAACACATCAGTAAAAGAAGCTCGGAAGGGAAACATCACATGATCACGGAGACACACCATAAATGAATCAAACCTCAGCAGTGTGGGAGAACGAGCCTCTTTGTTCATGTGGTGAACATGTAGTTTTCTCTCAGCCTCAGATATGAGGAGTGTTTCTGTGCCTTTATCTGGGACAGTCCAGACTCATCAGCTCTCAGCCTCCAAATAGAAACCAGACACTCGAGTGTCTGCTTCGTATCAGCCCTCTGAGCTTTTATCAAACACGCTGTTATGTGGACAGTCTGATTTAACCCCTGCTCATGTCCACTGCCTCTCCCAGCAGAACCCGGAGGAGAAAGGAGCAGGTAGAGACATTGAACAAGAGACAGTTCTGACTGTGGCTGGTGTCACAGGTCCTGCAGGAGAGCCTGGAAATCCCCGGAGAAGTGATTTAACTGTAGCACAAACAGTTTTAACAGGAAATGGTTCAGACAGCAGAGATCAGGAGCGTTTCAGAGGAACTGATTTAATCTGCCGCGCAGATAAATATTCAGATATTTTTAGATACACGAGTCTGTTTGTTGCACTGACGCCAGACGGAAACTTACAGAACAATAAAATCCACGTCTGGATAAAGACGAGGAGCCAGAGACGGTTTACAGCTGGAAACAAGACGCGTCTCACACCTCAACACGGCAAAGTGAAACTTTTTAAGGACATTGAACCAGTGATGCTGGAAATAACTTCCATTTGTCATGTAGTGATTTGAGTCACAGTTTATCAGGAGAATTAAAACCAAAAACAAATCTTTTATCAATCAATAATTCCACAAACATTTTAAACGCATGCTCTGAAATAATCTGACAGAAAAGACGAGAAATTTAAAAACACGTTTTTTTAACATCTGTATTTTATAAAACATTTCACCAACATGTGCAAAACTCAGCAGGTTTTCAGAATAAAGAGCGTTTGATCGCTTGAAAGTGGAAACGACGGTTAGAGACTATTTTAATAGTTTCATCGTTTACATTCACAGAACTTCTGAAGTTTTCTGTGTCAGACAAACACGGAGCCTCAAACAGTCACACGGGAACACTAGAAAGATCCACAGAGCCGGTCCTGGTCCAGACTGGTTGGGTTCAGAAAACACTGAAGAAAGTCAATGTGTAAACATGAGCTGGTTTTAACTTTATAATTTTATTACTCTGAATCTGAAACCAACTAAACTTACTGGACCAGACGCAGCAGAATCATCCAGGATGCTGGTTTAATTTAATTACTCAGTTCTCACGTGATAAATCACATTTGTCCACACGGAAACATAAAACCTCTGTTCACTGACAGGAAGCCACAGACAGACTCTCAAAATAAGATACAGCTGAATGTAATTAAGCCATCCTGCAGCTGAAGGTCAAAGTTCACAGCTGTTGGCACAGTCCTCTCACCTGATTGGTTGATGAATGCCCCACAGCAACATGTGACTGGCTTCAGAGACCAGTGAGACACGGAGCGTCCCGTTTGAGCAGTCCTTGATCTCGATACTGACGTGTGTCTCAGGTGTTCAGCAGCGAGACATGCGTTTGCGGTACTGCTCCACCAGCGGCACTAGGCAGCGCGGCGCCCCGGCCTGCAGCAGGAATGGGTGCTCCAGCAGGTCTGTGGCGCTGCAGCGCTGCAGCGTGTCACGAGTCAACATGCAGCCCAGGAAGTCCTTCAACACCGGAGACACCTGAGCACAGACAGCGTGACTTCACTCACCACCTGCTTTAACGGGTCAGTATCAAACTCACAGTAGGTTTAGAAGCTTAGTCCGACCCTCTGGACGTTCTTCGCGCTCGGCGCCGGTTCGTCTCTCAGTTTCTTCATGGCAGCGATTGGCGTCTCATTGAAGTATGGTGGCTCTCCGTCCACCATCTCCACCACCATGATGCCCAGAGACCACACGTCCACCTGATGGGGACAGGAGACAGTCAGCTGGGATCAGACCTCACACCTCAGTCTCGTCTCAGCACGTTGCTCTTACCTCAGTCCCATACGGTGTTTTAGAGATGACCTCAGGAGCCATCCAGTACGGCGTCCCCACCAGGGACTTCCTCTTCGGGACGTCTTTACTGATCTGAGCGCAGAAACCAAAGTCTGACAGTTTTATCTGCAGCAGAAGGAGAAGATGAAGGTGTTATAAAATCACGGACAGTGACAGCGGATGGAGTTAGGGTGGGGCTGGCTGAAAATTGTTACCCTTCCGTCCAGCGTCAGCAGGATGGAGTCGCTCTTGATGTCTCTGTGAATGACTCCCTGAGAGTGAAGGTAGGACAGCGCCTGCAGGACGCCTTCGCACACCGTCGCTATCTGCTCTTCGCTCAACCTGTGACACACGGGACCATTAGAATCCGCTCGGACCTCCCACATGAGCAGGTGTCCGACTCCCTGCTCACCTGGTTTCACTGACGATGTGGGTGAGAGCGCCGCCCTGCAGGTACTCCATGATTACCCAGAGTTCCTCCTCCACCAGAGCGCTGCGGTACATCTGCACCACGTTATGGTGCCGGTAGTCCCTCATGATCACCACCTGAGACGAAGCACATGGGGACAGGTGACCTGATGACATCACACTGATGACATCACACCCAATGCCGGCGGGTTTGTACCTCATTAAAGAGCAGCTCTCTTCGCTGTTGCTTCCTCAGGTCCATCATCTTCACCGCGACCTGTCGCCCGTTGTGACGTTCTCGGGCGATGCAGACCACCCCAGTGGATCCCTCCCCGATCTTCACAAAGTTCTCCAGAGTTGTGCGCGGGTCGCCCAGATCCACCACCATCTGCAGTGCCGCCTTAAACTGCTCATGTGTCACCTTCTGAGGTCCTCCATCAGGTGCTGTCTGCTGCTGGGAGGGGAAGGGCTGGAGAGGGGGGAGGTCTCGAGATGCTGTGGGGGAGGGGGAGGAGTGGGATTGGGCTGGGTCGTCCTGGTCCTGGGAGGTCTGTGACTTCACAGTAATGTTGAAGCTAGAGGGGCGGAGCGAGCGCGGGGCCACGCCTCTACCTGTGATGATGGGACTGCTGGTGCTGTTAGGGGGGGGCAGCAGGAGGGGGGAGGGTGTCTGGGGGCAAAGAATGAGGAGGGTAAAACTGACTGACCTTAAACGTGTCTCACCAAAAGTGGGACTGTTCCTGTAGATAAGGCGGCCTGGTAGCTCAATGGGTTAAGCGTCAGACTGGGATGCAGAAGGTTGTGGGTTTGAATCCCGTCTGACTCCTAGTCCATCCCCTACCAGGTGTGTCCATGAGCCAGACACTCAGCGCTAGCTCCCTGTAAGTCGCTTTGGATAAAAGCGTCTGCCAAGCAAAGTAAAGAAAAGTAAAGTAAAGTCTCACCTTGAGGTCGTAGGACGAGTGTGGACGTCTCGGACTCTCTCTGGAGGACGACAGCAGGTCCGGCAGGTGACGGACACCAGGTTTCAGCCTCAGCTGAGGTCTGCTGTCGCTCTGAGGGTTGTAGTTACAGGAAGCCAGCCTTTGTCTCAGCCCTGCCCCCTCGCTGTGAGCATAATGACCCACCATCTCACCTGTCCTCTGCGGTGTCCCAGGTGTGGGAGGCGTAGCTTCAGACCCCACCTGGCAGGTGGACTTGGTTCTCTGTAGTGCTCCATTGAGTCTGGGGCTGCCACTCTCACTGCGGACCTGCCGGATCCGGTCCTGCCAGTAAGTGGAGCCGCCGTCGCTCTTCCCGTCATCTCTGTGTCGGTTGAGCTCCTCGTACTGGTACGTCTCGCCCTCCACCAGTTCTCCCAGCCGACCCAGGGACTGAGCGCGTTTCCGTGCTGACGGGCTGCTGCGGCGCAGAGAGTTGGAGCTGGTGACAGATAGACGAGTTAACTCTGAGATCACATGACTGATGTAGTCTCCGTGTCCGATGAAACTGCCGCGAACGATCGTCTGCAGAGAAAAGAATAAACCCATCAGCCAGAACATTAAGACAGCGGGTGTCACACATGCAGTCGGTGGAAACATCCGCTTCCCACTGACCTTCCTGGGTCCCAACTCCACCTCAGTGATCCTGGACGGGTCCACGAGGGGCCGCGGCCTCCTCAGCGTTTCGATGATGCTCTGCCACTGCGGCGGCAGACCGACGTAGGTTCCTGTGGCGGCATCGAACGAGGTGTGGACGCGGTGCTGGAAGTCCTGGGGCGCCGAGATCTCCAACCTGTGCTTCTTCTTCCTGCGGCGGAACATCGTCACGGCAACACAGTGAGGCTGAGGCAGCAATGAGACCTGAGGGACACAACAACATGGCTGCTGCTGAAAAGACAGGGATGGAGGACTGAGACACACACACACACACACTAATGACAGACCATAAACACAGCGAGTGCGGCGCCTTCTCTTCCTGCTCAGGTGATTTCCCCGAGTCACATGACCTCCGACCAAACAGCCAAGAATTCAAACTGCAGCTGCTTAAGCACGTTTTAACCAGTAGGGGGTTTAACAACCTTTATGATTCTGCTCTGTACAGAACTAAACCAGAACTAAAGATATTTTAGGTCCAAAAAACAGGGGAACATCTGGAGGATTCCCAGACGAGCCTCGGCAATGAAACCACATGGATCATGGACAAAAATACAAAACCACTATCCACCTGGTCTAAAGGTCCAGGACCCAAACCCGGGACAAGAACAGAACTAGACAGTTTAGTTTGTTGATACGATCCACACCGAGCTGCAGAACAGCGTCATGGTTCTGATCACATTTCTGATTCTGGTCTTTTTGTTCTGGACAGAAAATAGGAAACGGGAAAACACAGTTTGCCTTTTTGTCTCCTATAGATTATTTCTCACTCACCTGCAAGAGTCAGTGCCCCCCCCCCTCGGATGAACCTGGTCCTGGACAATCCGGCCCGGCTCGACCTGGGAACAAACACAGAGACGATGTTTGTTCAGCGGGAGTGGTGGAGGATGTGCAGGGACCTGATCCGGTCTGCAGCAGTCAGCTTCTCCAGCTGTGACATGTTTACACAGAAAGAACACACACCAGAGTCACTAAAACCTGTTCCACCAGAACCAGGACTCAGACTAGAACACATGTATTCTGTGTTGTGTTGATGCTGAAGGACCAGCGTTTAGTGTGATGTCACCTGGACCTCGTCAGGGAGGGTCTGAGGCGGACCACACCAGTCAACAGTCCTGAAAGACCAGAAGAAGCTGATCGGTGTGAATCTGGTCTCAGCGGGTCTTTGTTTTAGTGGATCAGACTTTGGACCTCAGCAGAGAAACTCATTTGTTGGTTCTTATTACCGTCCAAGCAGAACCATCTGCTATGACCTCTTTTTAAAACCAACTCAGGACTCTGAGTCTGTGACTCTGTCCTGTCTAAGGCTGATACAGGGGACTGAGTGGGTCCAGGTACCGCGGTCCCAGTCAGTCGACCTACATCCAGCTGTGAAGTCACAGAGCTGCAGGTATCAGGTTTCTGTTAGCCCTGTTAGCTTAGCTTCACCCCCAGGACAGAAACATCACCTAAACATGTGAACCGACCCTTTAAGATTTGTTACGCCTTGTGTTGTGTGTGACTACAGACTCACACAGCCCGTGGGGCGGGTGTAGAACCAGCCCTGGGATTTAAAACAACAGTTTCCAGTTTCCAGTTGAATCTGATCCCAGTCCGGCAACGAGTAAACAAACCGGGAGAAACAAAACCACATGACCCAGTTCACAGGACACTGAAACCTGATCCAGAATCTGTATCGGATCTTTGAATCACCACAAACACATCAAACGCCACTTTACTGTCTCCTACAGAGACGCAGGTTCAGACCCCGTCCTCGTGAGAAACTCCGCCTCCCCCGACGGTGAGGATGATGATGAGGATGATGATGGTCCTCGCACAGTTTTTCACCTTGTGCAGCTTCACTGGCTCCTTTCAGGGATTCAGCGTCTTGTCGAGAGGCAATTAAACAGGAGTCGGGTCCCAAACCTCCAACGCTCAAGTTGGCAGGAAACCAGTTCAGTGTGCAGAAAGCGACGAGGCGAGTTCACGGAGCAGCTGCCGCTGTGTGTGTGTAATCAGGGTGTGACTGACATACCTGAGGAATCAAACCGACACACTACATGACCAGACAGCTCCAGCACGACCGTTCAGCCTGGATATAAGTCACCGGAGCCGTCCGACTAGAAGCAATTAAACCTCCGAGTGATTCACCAAAAACCTGCTGCAGCCTGGATCCAGCTCAGTGGGAAACACACACACACACACACACGCACACACACACACACACACACACACACACACACACACACACACACACACTGCAGCGTCAGTCGAGTGTGGTCACATCTTACAACAAGACGTCTGCAGCTGCCAACATGTTGCTGCTGGGCAACAACACTTGTCTGAATCAGCACTGTCAGTGCAGGTCCACGGATCACAGACGGAACCAGTGCAGGTCCACGGATCACAGACGGAGTCAGTGCAGGCCCAAAGATCGGGTCCACGGATCACAGACGGAACCAGTGCAGGTCCAAAGATCGGGTCCACGGATCACAGACGGAACC